>PVLD010003831.1:73230-135714 GCA_004027595.1 Dinomys branickii | reverse complement strand
AAAAAAAAAAAACACCGCTTGTTGCTGCTTTACATATTGTTATCTTCGAAGTGTGTGTTCAGGCTAACCAGATAGATTTTTAATGTCCTTATATTTTGTTGTACTTACCAGGTTTTGATAACAGGTATTTAATTTTTAGAATTAAAATAATAGTATGTATCCCTTTTAGGTTCTAGGATAAAGAAATAGAGACAGAAAACTCGTTCTTTGGAAATTGAAGAATAAAATTCTTGAACTGAGTACTCCCTTTTTTTTATGTAATTGTATTTCCAAGGTTGTGATTTTGTCTCTGGATACCACCTTGGCTGCAACTCACAAGAATTATTTAAAATATCATGTTGACCTAGATATACATCTGTAAATAATTTTTTGTCACCTTCCCAGCTCACTCAATACTTACTTGCATATATGCTTTGCCTGTTGAAGCTTGGCGTGATTGAGAAATGTATATTTAATCAGAAATTTCACAGTTCACCCATTTGATCAAATTAAAAAGTTAGCATTTGAATATTTATGACCCTCTTTTCTAGTTTTTTTTTTTTTTTTGAAGAAATAGCAGTTTTTAGGAGCACATTTTTTGGAGTTTGGGAAAAGGCTAGTAAGTTGAAGGCCTGTGTCAGATGCATAAGGAACTTCGTGATAATAAATGGCCACATTTGCAAAAAAAGGCATAAACACTTGCTTTGTTTTAAAGACCAAAATATGTGAAATTTTATGCATACCATCGGTTACAGAGAAAGCGCACAGTACACTGTAGGTATTTGTTATTTAGCTACAATGGTCCTTTCCTCTTGATTTTATTTGCAGGAAGATTTGCTCTTTTATAGTTCTTAAATTTATTTATTATTTCTATTATGTTTTCTCTTTTATAATAAATTATTTTCAGCTTTATTCCATTATCTCTCTCCTATTTCTATGGTTTTTTTTTTTTTCTAACTTCTTGAATTGAGTGCTCATTTTCTCTTGTGCAATTATATGTATTTCTGAGATCGTACAGGATTGGGCATGTTCAGGGTCTATGGCCATAGACTAACGTATTTCCAAGGTTGTGATTTTATCTCTTGATACCACCTTGGCTGCAACTCACAAGAATGAAAATACAATATATTAATTTCCATTATTTCCTAAATTATTTGTAACTTTTAATTTTCATTTCTCTTTGGTCAAACAGAGTTATTTAGAGAAATTATTATAAATTTCATAATGATTTCAGCGTGTGCTTGTTTCTTTTATTTCTTTAACCTTTTTAAAATATTAGTTCATAATGGTCAATGTGACCTGCATAGTGTCTGCTGTGTAGAACACAGTGAAATATTTTACGAAATAAACATGACTAACTTTTTACATTTCATAATGATGATACAGTCCACATTCTGTAGAACTTATAATTAAAAATATGTGTTCAACCAATCATAGTATTGTTTTCATTTTGTATGTTCTGTTAACTTACTAGAAGCATTAATAGTGTTAAAGTCTTCTATATAAGTTCTTTTTCTATCCATTTTTAACACTATGTTCTTTTATTTTTCTTTATTAACGTAAGAGGACCTGTGGCTTTTTTTTTTTTTTTACAACTTCATTTAAAGACCACTTTTTCTGAAAATGGTCACCTTTTCTTTTGTCATGGATCATTTTTCTCTTCTAATATATTTTGGTTCTAAATCAATATTTTCATCCGTATAATTGAATGTATGGAACATGTTCTTGGTAAAATGTAACTTTTCTGAGGAGGCTGAAAAGATCAAAGCTCATCAGACATTTAGAGCAGATGACTTCATCATCTCTCGCATCACTGTTACAAAATACCGGACCCCTCAGTCTGAAGGCGGGGTGCGTGTTTGCAGTGCGTAACGTTTGCATTTCTTGTGCGGAGCTGGCACGTGAACGTCACACGCCCCCATTGTTTTTATCATCCCGGTGCCCTTTCCTCCCTCGCCTTTCCCTCCACCTCTTGACCCCTGTCCGCTCTGAGAATGTTCTCTCTCCCTACCTCCTCCTACCTTTCAGTTTGCTCGTTATTTTTACTCTGAGTTTCTCATAGAAGAGATATTTAAGCTTGTATGACTGATTTATTTCACGTAACATCATGCTCTCAAGGTGTATCCATTTTCCTACCAAACAAACAAACAGCAGGAAAGAGGATCAGGAGATGAGGTGGGAGGTGGGAAGGGAAAACGGAGAAAAACGGCATTAAAACGTGTTATGAACATGTACCAATTCCCTACCAAAAATAAACATTATGTTAATAAACATTACTATACAAATGCATAAATAAATAAGTAAACAAACACAGTATAGCAGCTTTTAAGTTTAGAAAGCAATAAAAGAGGAGTGCTTTAATTCAGTCTGAGGGCTTTTTGTTAGTGGTCCACCAGCTCCTAGGCAAGCCTCCTAGGGCAAATCTGCGCGGCTCACAGCAGCCTGAAACTAGAGCACAGGGAGGAGCGTAGGAGAGGAAGGCTTCGGGGACCAGATACCGCACCTGAAGTCTTTCCTCCATGATCCACACAGCAGAGCCCAGAAGTGCTCTTTCCTAGTGAGCTCGGTGGCCCTCAAGCCCACCAACTTGACAATCTGACTCACCTGTCACGGAGGGAAGTGTCCTGTTCTTTCTGTAGGGAGCAATGACACCTGAAGAAGCTCTTTTGGAGTGCAGATGATAGCCTTCCACAGCATGAAAAGTCGCCGCCAAAGAGGCTTTGCTCTTCATGAGTCAAGAAATAGGCTTAATGATTCCATAATTTATTTAGAGGGTAAATGCTAATACCTAACAATCACCTTTGTCAAGGAAAATGTTGTAAGGCATGATTGCAACTTACGGAAACGTTTTGAAATGAAAGCAAAATGCTGTTGGTGAAAGATAACATGAAGTCAGATCACCGCACTCCTAGAAAGAGGCATGATGAAGCACAGCTCGTCTACCTTCCTCTCGGAAGAGATTTCCCCCTGAAAGCACTACACTGCTTCGTTTCCCTAAAGTCATACTTCATCACGGTCGTCGCCATTCCTTCACGCAGCACCTTCATAAACAGGTCGAGATTCATTCCACAGGTGCATTCTCCCTTTATATCTCGATCCAGCTTTTTCGTATCTATGTATGCAAATCCTCTCCTTTTCACTTGTTCATGCCATCTTTTTGCAGTCATACATCATAAGCTTCTAAAGACAGGACTCTTGTAGTTTGTGCTGTACTAGGCTTAGCACACAAATATGCTAAGAAATCTACCACCATTTGGAGTTTCTCTTCTTTTACGAATAGTATCTATTCCCTTTTCCCTTTTCAAATTGAACAAGTCTAAAGGGAAGGTAGAGAAGAGAGGTGATGGTGAAGGAACTTTTCACTGGGGCCATTTTGCTTTTAAATCTCCAATTCTGGCCCAAAATTGTATTTGATGATGCATACACTGTAAATATAGCTGGAAGTGCTTTCAGAAAATTGGCAATTGCATAGTTAATATAGTGAGAGGAAGCAGCAGACAGGTTAGATGTAAGTTGCTGTATCATTTCATTAAAGGAGTCTAAGTAATCTCTTTGTTTCAAGCTATCCATTAATTTTCATCTACATTTCAAGACCTTCATAATAAATCACCTGATTACTGAATGAGGTATTATGTACCAGTCTCATATTTGGGGACTGTTATGGTTAATGCATTGTGTCAACTTGGGGAGTCTAGAGGTTTGGCTGAGTGACTCAGCAGGAAGCCAGGGTGCTTACTTTGTATTCATCCTGAGCCTGTGGAAGAGGAAGGTATGGAGATTATGTGAGAGCTACACAGCCCCTGGGTCGGGGTAGGCGGTTTACAATCATTTTTGCTGGTAGTTTTTGCTGTGCTCTGCTGCTCTCTACCATGTGCCACTCTACCTCTGAACTAGCCAAGTATGGACTGAGACCTCCATGAACTGTGAGCTAAATAAATCTTTCCTTCCTTCATTTTGGGCTTTGGGTATCTTGTCTCAGCAAGAAAAGAAAAGTAACCAAGACAGGGACCTTGAAAGGAAAATTGTTTTGAAAATGCAGTACCTGGTAGAGGCTTAAATGAAACAATGATAACATACACAGGGACTACCTCAGGACATCTTGGGCCCCTGAGTACTCTGCAGTTAAGCAGGAGTCGGGGAGGAGTGGTACTTACGTTATGTGAAGGAAGGATATGTGATTGAATTACACAGTGAGGGAAGTTGAGAAAAGCAAAGATCGAAGCTCATATAACAGCAACTCTTCTTGGCAAAGGCACCCATTATGAAAATATTTCTTTGTTATTTTGCATATTAGAGCACCCGCCTAAGGTGGGCACACCATTGCAAATTTGTTATTTGTGCAAAGACCCTACTTTTGGAATAGTACAGGGAAGCTTTACCAGGTTAGCTTTAGGAGACTTAAAAGTCTCCTAATACTTCCTATGTGGGACTTTATGTTGGAACATGAAAGCAGCTGACAATGTTAAGAAAAAGAAAACCCTTAAGAATGAACAGTTATTGGTGTCAGACACATAAACTGTGCAATTGGGAGTTACCTCAAGGGGCTACTTCCAGGCAAAGCCTCACCTGGTGAGGTGAAGACCTCTGGGTTTTAAAAGCAAGGGGCGTGCTTCATTACAATGTGGGCTGGAGGTAAGCACACACCCATCACTCTTCAGAGAGTGGGTTCCAAGGCTCGCCCAAGTGCCCAGGCATAAATATGCAAGCAGGAGGCCCTTGAGTGGGGTTTCAAGCAAGTTATAGTACTACCTGAATGTGAGCCAGGCCAAACTGCTGGGACTTGAATTAAAAGGAAACAGTTTATAGGCTGTGGGGCCACTTACCAATCCATCTTTCTCACTGGGGAGGGAAAAAAAATCCCTTTTGCAGAGGTGATGAAAACATGTATTAAAAGGTGACATAGCAGAAGAAAGAGGTCTAAACTAAGTGGTGGATTATTTTGTAAAAAAATAAAGAAAAAGAAAACAGCCAGTTGTAAGGTTTAAGGGGGAGAGAAAGATAGAAGAATAATTATGATATAATAAATGATTAATAGCTTTAGGCCAAATGATATTGATGGAAATTTCAAAAGTTATATAATATTTAAATAAACCTTTTTTTATTATTGCTGCACATATGAATATGCTGATGAATCCTCTCCAACAGAATAAACTCTGGAGTGTGTAAAATTCAAACATAGCCAATTAAATAAACCCAGAGCTACAGCCAATATTTTTGATACATCTAAGAAAGAACAGGCCAGTGAAAGCACAATCTATGAATGTGGTAATTGCTCTCTCTGCTGTGGATATCAGTGTGTAAATGCCCTTTGACAAGCTTTATGCTATCTTCCACACACAAGCCCATAGCCACTTGCAAAATATATGCTTACTGTAACATAGTCCAGACATGTTTATTGCCATTGTCCAATGTAGATTGAAACTAGACTATTTGGTATTATAGGATTATGTTAGTGGTCTGTGGGAAAGTGTTCATACAGAGCTTATGCTTTTTGTGATAGTTTAAGAGATGTTAGATTTGCTATATGTTTCTCTGACTAGAAAGAATGCATACTTCTTGCTTATCTACCAATAAAAGAAAAGACAAAGCATCCCGATTGCAACCGCTAGCAGCTTCTCTCAGTCAGCTCTTTCAAAGCTTACTGGAAATTCTGGGAACTTCATCCTCTTCTCCCCTTTCCACTCCATCTCACTGTGACTGAAGGACATGAAAATATCCACCCTTTTTGGGCAAAGCAGGACGACTCTGAAGACCCTAATGTTCAAGAGTGCTCCTGAGATTTTGGCCAAGATTTTATTACGTCTCTATGGCAGCTGTTCAGTTCCCTCTGCCCAACTGCACCTCCTCTCCTGACAGTTCCTCTTTCCCAAATTTGCTCCGTTTGTTTCCAGAGAAAGTAACCTAAGAATAAGACCATGTAAAGAGGCTTTTACTAAGTGTTCTGTGCATCAGTTTTTTATATAGGCAGGGCAATCAAGTGCCAAAGTGAGAGAACTTGCATAGTTTGAATGGTGAACAGCATATTATGTATCAGGGTCAGGATTTTCTAATCTGATTAGCCACTCCTTGTGACTGTAAAGCTTGTTAGGACATTCAGTGAGAAGGCCTAACTTTCAAAGATGTAATTCCTTTGGTAAGGGGAAACCTAGGTTATCTAGCGCTTAAGTTGCATATATAGGCTAGCTAATGAACGAAAACAAAGGGAGATACTGAGTAAATGAAACCACCACTGAGCCTCCATTTTTCTACATTCTCAGTAGAATTGCATAACTGGAGGAAGACTGGGAGGTTTTGCAGTATGCTATGGTTTGAATATTCCAGTGACAACTCATGCTGAAATGTGATCTCTATTGTGAAATTATAAAAGGTTAGAACAACCTGACTCTGGTAACTGAGAGTAAGACTTTTGAGATAATTAAGGGTAAATGAGGCCCAAATGGCAATGCCTTAATCCAATAGGACTGTGGCTTTGTTAAAAGAGAAGAGATCTCAGCCAGGATGCTCAGTAACTTTGGGCATGTGATTCTCTGTGCCAGCCTGGGCCCCTGCAGAAAGCACCCTTTATGTGATCTAGGAATTAAACTTCAAAAGTGAACAACACACTTTGAGCAAACCAGCATCACACAAACACAAGCCCAGTCAGTACACTACATGGTGCAGAGGGTAGTTATAAACGAAGAGTGGTGTGGGCAATACAAGGTGTGATGGTGTCCGGCTACTCTGGGTATCCTTCGGACCAAGCAGTTATTATTTAAGTACTTATTTGCTTCCTTTAAGACAGAAAAAGAGGTAGATTAAACTAAAAGACTACTGCTTAACTGAATTTCATGTATTTCAAAATTTTTAATTGAGTCAGATATACTCTTAGGTCGTGCATACTTACTTAGTATCTACTATGTGCTAGGCAATGTTCTTCTTGCTAGAGATACGGTAATAAGCAAGCATACGAAGTCTCTGATCCTGGGAGCTTGCATTCCCAGTGGAGGAGATGACAATAATTTAGTATGTAAGTAAATGTAGCCCAGAAGTATATACATCAGGTACATTGAAGAGTAAAATTGAAGTGTGATTAAAGGAGAGTGTATATGTTCTCTGGAGATACAGAACTAATAAGATACCTGTATACAGACATAAATAGAAATTTAATATAAAGAACTGGCTCACAGGATTTCAGAGGTGGAGAAATCCCGTGATCAGCTTCCCGTATGCTGGGAGTCTGGTATGGTGTAATTCTCGTTCAAGTCTAGGGGGTTGAGAGGCAAGAGAGGCAATGGTGGAACTCTCAGTCAGTTCAAGAGCTTGAGGATAGAGATGCGGTGGTGGTAACAGCGTAGTCCCAGTCTTGGGCCGTCTGCCCAAGGAACAAGGAAAAATGGCGTCCGAGGGCATGAGAAAATGGATGTCTTGGTTGTGACAAAGACGGCAAACTTGCTTCCTTCTCCTTTCTGTCCTATTTCAGGCCTCCACAGATTACCTGCGGGAGCGAAGGTAAAGTACTGAGCATGCTTCTAAGTCTTTGGCTTCCACAGATTAGCTGCCACCCACACCTCCAAGTGCGGAAAAACTTCTATACTTAAATTGATCAAATGAATGCTAATCTTGTCCAGAAATATCGTAACATAGGCAGAAAGAATGATTTGTCAGCTGGATGAGTATCGCCTAGTTTAATCAGGATGACAAACAAAACTTACCTCCAGGAGATGACCACTGCAGGATACTTCAGGTAGGGGTATAAATGGGAAATTCTGGAAAGTTAACTTAGAACGAAGAATGACTAAAGAAGGAAAACTGCGCCAGTGTCTATGAAACAAGTGGTCCAGCAGAGTGTCAACCCTGCAATAGGAAGGAGCTTGGAATGGGAAGAGAGGTCAAGGCTAGATGGAGGGCAGTTGTGATTGGAGTGCGGCAGGAGGATGATGTCAGCTGGGAGACTGAGAAGAGTGGCTGCCATAAGTTGGGTTTTGCATGGATTTAGAAGCCACTTTAATTGTAATGCTAAGCATAGTGAGAAGGGACCAAAGGATTGAATGCCAGCACACGGTAAAATCTAATTTATCTTTGAAAAAGATGGCTGATGATTGTGTGGATAGCAGGGAGCAAGAACTAGATTCAAGTAGTACAAGGAGTGTTGAGGGTGATGTTACTGAACTTTGCATAAATGATGATTTTTGGTGATCTCTGTGCAGATGAGAAAGTATTGAGTTTTAATCCTCACGGAGTACGAACTGGAAATTTTGCTAACAATTTAGACCTGAAGTGTGAAAGACAGTGGTGAGCAATGACTCGTAGGGTTTATTATGAGTAGCTAAGTAGATGAAAGTCAATTTAGTTGAATGAAGGCCGCCATGGATAGGAGTAGATCGGTACTCTGGGTAAACTTTCAACCATTGCTAGTGCTTCATGCATGGTGTAATGGGATTTCAAATCCCTTCTTCCCTGGTATGGCTCTGCTAGTTGGGGTCAGAACAAGGACAAAATAGGTATGTGACATGCTAATGGAGAAGTGCTCAGGACACATTTTTTCCCTTTCCTAGAACACAAAACAACAAAGCAGAGCCTATTTCCATAGGAATATAAAAAATAACACAAGTGTTCTTTTAAATTGTGTGATGTCCCTCGTATTTATTAATGCTTTACTCTCAAATAAGAAAGAATTATACAAATGATCTTTCTGATTGCAATTTTCATTTCTGCTCCCCAAACTACAGGTTTTCACCCATATCTATTATAGTCAATGACAGAGCAAACAAATGTCGTTCCATTTTCTGATAAGCCTTTTTTCCTCTGACCTTTGGTGGAGGATTGCTTGAACTATAGCTTCACGTATGTTTGTGAAAGGCATATTGGGTGCAGATATTTGTAAGTTTGTATCTCTACATTTCAATTTTCTTCCAAATTTTAGTGACAGTGCTTAAGTTTAATTTGCTTCAAGAAATGCTTATAAAGTCAGAGATATGACACTAGCAGGGTTTCCCTGATGACTGGAAGCTGTCCTGAGTTTCAGTGGCAAAAGAGTAATATGTGAGGACTTGGTACTGTCTGACCTGATTTCCTTCCACACCAACCTTCAGCTGACTAGCGCAAATGCAAACAAACACCAAAACCTGTTTGGTAGATCTGCAGAGATAAAACGCATTTGTTTATCTTAGGAAGATTTTGCTAAAAGTCAGGTGTTTGGTGAGGAGCCCTTACCAAAACCCTTATCCCACTATTATTATCCCTGCCTCCTTATTATCTTGGTGTGTGAGGCAAGAAAAATTTATGGTAAAGTGATACATTTCATGGGCATAAGGAGTATTCTTCATCGTTTTTAGACAAACCTCAGAGACTCTTGTGCCTTGAAACTTCTCGGGATGCATGTTCAGAGGGTAGTTAGAATGTTAAGGCTGAGCTGAATTGATGCAGTGGCAGTGTGTGGCTCCAACTCTTGTAAAGTGACGAGCAACCTATAGCAGAACATTCCAAACCTTAATTGTTATGAATACAGCTATCTACACGATTTATCTTTAAAGCCATTTCAATTGGCATTGAATTTTCAATATAGGTCATGTAATGTCATATTAATGGCTGCTACTGTGTCGCCCCAACCGACCCACTTCTTATTTGCAAGCCTCCTGTGAAAAGGAAGAAAAGACAAGAGAGCAAATCCTCCCTTTTAAGTTGCCATAATGTCGCATCTTCCTGGAATTGCATTCGAGCAAGACTTTGCATAAAAGGACTTCAGGAAGTTACAAAACTCCTTTACATGGTCTGCTGGATCTGTGTACAATTTCCAGTATTACCCAGAATAAATACCAGGAGACTGGTGTGGTTTATACAAGAGTTTATAGAGAAAAAAAATCCACCCACTAGCTCCCATGCTGAGGATTACAACCAGGTCCCTGCTGCCAAGTTCTGTGTTTAGGTAAAGCATGAGAAAATTTGCCATTTTTTTAAAGTCACAAAAGGGTTTCTATAGTAAGGAGCAGTAAGAAGCTGACAGCTTTTTATGCATAAAAGGCAGCTGTTCCTTCTCAGGTAATATTATTAATAAACCCTAAGGTAATGTTTGCTCTGAAATACGTCTAATTGAAATAATTTACTCTGACCCTTGGAGAATTATGAAACTGTTTTCATCATGTTCACACACAGCAAAATAATTATGAGATGCCATATGGAAAAGCCATCATGTGGGAGATGTCTTTCTGAATCTATATTTTTGAAATGTTTCCCACAGATAAATCATATAGCTAATTTACAAAGTAGAGGTGAACGGTCCCTTTTTTACATGGAGATGTGATGTGAAATGTTTGCAGCCCAGAATATTAACAAGAGTGTTGACATCAGTAATTACTATCGTTACAAGACATTTTTCACAAAGTGTTATGAGAGCAATATTCAGTTATATGGCGAGAAAGAATGGTAAGCAACTTCATACGTAACCTATGAACTATATAGGTACTGTCAGTCTCACAAAACAGCTCAGGGTATTAGTGACTGAGGTACTTTTTGTTTTTAGCATAAAATGTCTGGAAAGTTCCAGCAGTTTCCACTAAGATAGCACATTCTGGCAAGATGAGGCCAAGTGTGGTATGTGAGGGCTTTCGGGAAAACTAGTCGGCTTTCACAGGGAAAGGTCCAAGTGTTTATGGGAACCATGAAGTGGTGTTGGGTGGCTTTCAGAGGCATCTACGGGGTCATCTGGGACATGAATTTGAAAGCTTTATGATTGAAGCTCTTCTGAACTTATCAAAATGTTTAAAAGTCTGGCTGTGAGTCTCCCGAGAGTAGACTTTCTTGTGAAATTTCTGGTATGGTACTTTCCTGCTGGGGTGAGAACATCTTAGTAGGACAGACTTTCTCATCATATTTCAATTCTTGAGATCCATGTCCTTCCTAAATCCAGGAAATAGAGACTCACAGGAAACAGCTTGCTGTCTCTACCTCTGGGAAGTTTTGGTCACATTTCTCCAGCTTTCAGTTGTTTAACTTAATTCACTTGCCTAATTTCCTGACCATTCTCCACTTTCCCACTAACATCACTTCCAAAATAAAAATAATAATGAAAGACTAAAAATAAATGGTTACACTCATAAATAAAAGGGGTACAGGTGATAAAAGGAGAGATAAACAGGACAAAAAAATCCTTAAGGTTTATTAAAATTACAGTTGTTTCAAAAGTTTTGGGTTTCTCCAGAATGGTATTTAGCAAAAACTGCAAGTAGATTCCAGCTTGTTAATCCCATCATACTTAAAACATCTTACCTGCTACATCCTACCTCATCTTATGCTGCTATGTCCCTAGGGTTATCTGAGGTCTTCTTCATCCTTACACTGCCACACTTATTACAGATCCCTGTGTGCAACTGTCCACCTTCAGATTTCAGAGATCTTGTGAGCATTTTCTTCTTCTGAAACCTCTTTACAGGCAGTCCATGAGAAGTGTGTTGTGAATCCAACCAGTCAGTGTCATGCTCACAATTAGCTAATAGTTGGCACATGGAAATCCCAGTTCCAGGCCCCCAGGGTGTCTGCCAGAGCCTCTGATTTGTTTACAGACTCATATTTGATTTTTAAACCTTCAATTATCCTTAAACTTTCAAAGAAAAACAAATTTACCTAAGAAGTCATGTATGTATGTGTGATCGACCCACAAATATTTACGTGGGGTATTTTAGAAACACATCACACATTTTTTAAAATTTTGTTTTGTTTTCCAAAATTGCAGTTCTGCCTTCTATTTTTTATTTTATTTTTTTGTTTGTTTTGTTTTTTTTGTGGTACTGGGGATCGAACTCAGGACCCTGCGCTTGCTAAGCAAGCGCTTATTCCACTGAGCTATATCCCCAGCCAGTTCTGCCTTCTAAAATGGAACATAAGATTTAAAAAAGAAATAGTGAAAGGCAGGATTGGAAACCTGACAAGCCCTAAAACTGCTGCTCGTTTCTAAGTGTCTCAGGTCAGACCCATGTAGTTCACATTTTTAAACAACTTCCAAGCATTTGTGTTTATATCTCTCAGACATCTGTGCTATTGGTAAGCACCTATTTCTCCCTATTGACTGTCCTAAAATAAAGGTACCATTTTTCCATGATTTACACTCTATCATTATTATGGTGCAGCTTCTGAGTGCATGAACGAGTGATTTATTGTCCACTCGTGTCTTGCACAGTACTCATGGAATAGAGAAAAGGTAAAATGTCTTGGTTTGTCAGACACCCACTTCTTTATCCAGCTGTCTTTTTTGCTGTGGTGCTCACAACTTGATTAAACTACATCGAGAAGGTCACTGACCAAAACTTGTCTTCAACAGTTTCCCATAACATGTATTCCTTATAGGAGGCTTTTCTCAGCTCAGTTTATTTCCATTAATGTCCTCAAACTGAAGAGTGGACTTAGCAGTAAATCAGCAAATTGTCACACTTCACCCATTATTTACACCTGAGTAATGACAGCATTTACAGTGTATTTCCTCTGCTCACAGGGATAAGAACTTGGACTTATGAGACTGTCTCTTTTTCATGAGTATATTATATTCTTTATTTTACCTTTTAAACATGGGGATCTTCAGTTTCTAGGATTTCTTAAGGGAGGGGAATTCCCCACCCACAAGCTTTTCTTGTCCTCATCAATTTTCCCTGAAAGTTTCCAGCAGTTAGTGGGGATGATGCACTCAGTAATCTCTCCTTCTCTCTCTCTCTCTCTCTCTCTCTCTCTCTCTCTCTCTCTCTCTCTCTGTGTCTCTCTGTCTCTGTGTCTCTCTGTGTCTCTCTGTCTCTCTCTCCCTCTCCTTCTCTCTCTTCCCACATCTCACCTTCTCCAATCCCACATACACTAATGGGAAGTTAGTGTGAATAGCAGAGGTAAAAGAAAAGATTTTCTGTGGAATTGCATTCCCATTTAGGTTACAGTCCACAACACTTTCCGGAAGACACTATCAGGTTAGATGTGCCACTTCAGCACTTTAAGAAAATGTAGTAGTTAACACTAGATACAAGCAGTTTAGGTGAGATGATTTGAACTGTGATTTCTCTTTTGGAAACAGAATAGAGATATCTTCATGTTTTCTCACCTTCTCCTGTTTATTAAGAGTTCTGATTGTCTTTTTACATGTGAGTGGCTGGAAGCTACTTAGGAAGAGAAACGTGACAGTGTGGTCCAATCCACAAAGCAAAATAAACAATGACACTTTCAAGTCCCTCATTCAGGCCCCAAGATGGTTTTAGGTTTTTATTTTAAATTCTAGACTCTCTTTACTTTCTTCATATTTTTTCCTTTTGTTCCCCTCATATTTTTGATCTGATGAGATTTAGCTGCAACCAAGGTGGTGGGGTGAGTAATATACATCCAAAAAGAGAAACATGACTGGAAAGTTTCACAAAAGGGTGCAAAGGACAAAGGCTCAGTGAAGAGTCAGGCTTTCTGTTGTTTGCATAGTGTCACAGTAAGTAGCCTCGAGGTGTCCCTGGGACATGCTCATGTATTTTTGCTATCTGTGAACTGTGTTAAATCATTTGCAGTAAACTTACAGTCAGCCAAATGATTTATTCTGTTCAAATTTGGTCTAAGTGAAAATATTCCCAGAAACCCCATTGTCCCCTCGTGGGAAAGACATGCCAAGAGGAGTTGGTGTCTGACCTGTCCTGACTTAAGTGAGAAGGGAGGACAGAGCTTCAAACTCAAGTAGGGGAAAGAAGGGCGGGTGCTGTCACCACCCTCTGGGTTCCACTGAGCATCTGTCGCCTAGGAAAGTTCACTTATGCCCTATAGCAATCTCACAATGGACGCATCCGAAGTAGAATTTCAACTGTTTTTACAATTTAGACTAAAGTGATTCTCACACTGACACTTGAATCATAAAAACTGTACGCATTAATGAAGTATCATGTAATTTCCATTCATGCACACATGTGTAGTGTTCCAATCAGGTGAAATGTATCTCTCCATTTATCACTGCTTCATTGTGAAAATTTTCAAAACCCTTTTGCCTTTTTAGATGGACAATACGTTTTTGCTATTGTGCTGCAGTCATATTACTGTGGGATGGCAAACCAGAGCTTCGTTTTATATATCTAGTGGTAATTTAGTACTCCTTTATGTTTAATTATTATAATTTTGTTTTTGCAGTCCTGGAGATAAACCTTAGCGCTTTTTTTGTGCTCAACAAGTGTTCTCCCACTGAGATGTGTGACCCTGCTTTTTTTTAATGTTTTGAGAGAGGGTCTTCTCATATAGTTCAGTTTACTCTTGAACTCACTAGGATGAGTAAGGCCTAGGATGGGCTCAAACTCATGATCCTTCTGCCTCAGCCTCCTACACACTAGGATTACAGGCATTTGCCGCTATACCTAAATTCCTTTCCACCAGGACCTCAATTATTCCAGGGTATTTGTGTGACTGGTGACTTAACACTTCTTTCCAAAAGGTCTGGAATTTGGCTTGATTAGAAACCTGTTGTGGTTTTCACTAATAGGCTTCACAGTATTAAGGTTCTAAGGGAGGGTCCCAGGAATAGAAATCGCACAAGCTGATAGCTGGCTCACAGCAGGGTTTCATTTTGTTTGCACTGGAGATTGAATTCAGACTCTGGGGTTGAAATTTTGATACTCTTGCCTCAGCCACTCAGAGTGCAGGTATTAGAGACCTGTGCCGTCACACCTGGCTACAGTTGTTTTCTGAGAGATAAAGCCAAGTTATAATTGTGAGTTATTTTGAAAGAAGTGAATGGCTGAGGTCTTATTTTTAAAAAACTATTTTGGAAAACAGAATAGTAAAGTGTTCTTTATTCTTTCATTCCCATTCTGTCATTTTACAGAGATTCACTTATCTGCATTCAAGTTTTAATTTTGACCTTTCACTATTTTTATAAGATTTTTAAGGAGATCAAATTAAATAGTGGATAGAATTTCTACTTACTATAATTTACACAAACTAAACACTTGTTTAAGGTTACCTGTCCTTTCTTGTTATTAATCTATTTTCACTGGTACTAGTCAAATTTACTTACTACAGTGCTATTTTCTTTCCAAGATTCATGATATTCACAATATGTGCAGGGAATTTTCTATTTTGAAAACATGAAGGTACAAATTCAAAGTGATATGCTTGAAATGAAACAATTGTCTATGGAAAAAAAATTTTCCTCCATTTGATTTCATATTTTCCTTATAGTGTTTCCAGACAGTAATAAAACAATCTCTCATAAACTGGAAAATACTTTCACTGATATTCTTGGGGATATGTAGGATAAAGATGTGTTTTAAATTCACGTTGACAGAAATAATTTGTCGCAATTACATCACCAACACATGTGTATTACATAGATGTCACCCTGACTTAGAGCAGCCTGAAGAGGGAATTTGTAGGTTTAACAAATCCCTTCCAGTAACACCCACAAAACTGAAAACATACCCCATTTCTTGGTGGTCTTCTACCCATCCAAAGCTCCTGAGAACAATAAAAACTATCGATTCCTCTCCCAAACTGCTGTAAAATATGTAGTGTGAGACCCCCGGGAAAATCTTTCTGAGGCTGAGCATTCTACAGAGACACAATATCCCATATGTTGAAGTATGGCTAGAAGTGGAAATGGATTTACTTCTCAGGATCTCATATATATATTATAATTGAAAAGAAAAGGCTTAATTTTGCATACAAAATTTCTTTACCAGGTGAGTGACCTTGGATAACTTAAGATAGTAATTAAAATTAAATAACAATATATAAGCTATGAAATATAAAACTTCAGACACTCATAAGCTCGTTCCTCGAAAGAAAGTTAGTATATCTTTTAATATACTTACACATTTATTAATCTGTTCATTATATAAAATATAAAAACTTACACATATTAACAAAATTTAGTAATCATTAATGACAGTAGGGATGTTAATGACCACAAGGTGGGATAGTCATGTTTTACTATTTTCTCTCAGTCCACTTGACTTTCCTCAATTCTTAACAATTTCAGTCTTTGCTTTGTGTGTTAACAGACAAAGATTTTAGTATTTATTCAATGTTAGTCAATTATTTACATATAATTCATTTTGTTCCAAGAAACTACTTTTGACTTATATGTGTCGTTGCTTACCTAGAATTCTTTGTGTGATTTGCATATTGCTTTAGCAGGGTTTTCTTCTTATTTTCTCTCCATGAATTGGCCAAGTGGCTATGATTTATTTCTTTTACTTCCATAATGCCATCAGATATACAGCACATTATCTTTTATGCTCAATTCAGTATCTCTGTGGAATTCACCATGTTTGATAATATTGAGTTTGGGTTTAGGTCACACTGACATAGAGTTTGTGATCATGTTAACGCTCACTTAATTCAACCTTTCTCTTTTTCAGCAATGAAAGTCTATCTTTTTATGGGCTCAGTACATGACGTTCTCCATTTTGAGGATGAGTTAAAAATAGATGTGATGATAAATGATAAAGCTAGGATTTAAACCCAACTTTGTGTTCGTCATTCTACCAGCAAGCCTCAGCTTGCTGTTGTCACACTGTAGCATCGTTCCAACTTTCTAACATCACTAGTCTTACTGCGTGAATCTTGATGGATCAGAAGTTAGTGGAGGTTGTGGAAATGTTATGCTATGAGGGATTGCAAAGTTGTTTTGTACTCAGCAGTGTTACAGGTGAGATATTTTATGTATGTCCTTCCTGGCATTTCCCCAAGTTTGCAGCCCCGGTGATGTAATTCAAACTAATTTATAGCTCAGTCATGTACAAACTAAACCACAGCAGCCAGTAACACTCTGTATCTGCTCTGGAACAGCCAGTAACAGTGACTGGTTTCCATGTGATAAAGTTTGGACTCATAATCTGTAGGTTCTGAATCGTCAGTGTGGAATCCACTAGATGTTCCACTGGCCATAGCCAGAGGTGAATTTTCATGAATCTGTAATGTTTTAGTTTCTAAGATTTAGGGTGTAGGCCCTGCTAATGGTTTCCACTTTTTCTTTTCTGTGTTTGCAAAGGTAAGGTGTGTTGGTTTGGGGGTTATTTTTGCAAGGGGGAACAATACAATACAGGACAAATATTTTATAAGATTATTTATAATAGTCACTCAAAGAACGACATACAAAAGAGGGCAAGAAATCTGTCCACACACTAAGACCAAAGAATCCAGCTGAGGGGCTGGATCCCACAGAAATGTCCTGCATTAGTCCAGGTGAATGTCTAGAGCTCATAACAATGCCTCACACGAATCCAACTGGAGGACCAGAACCCACGACAACATCACATGCAGGCCTGTTTCACAGATCTGTGCTGGGAAAGGCCAAAGATCAGTGGTGGAATCTAGGAAGTCTATGCCAATTGGATGAAGGTTTCATGCTAGCAGGCTGAGGGATCTGCGCTGGAGCCAGGAAGTGATGCTCAGAAGAACCAGAACTCCCCTGAAAGGTACCACAGCCATCCTCAGCAACAGTGAGGTCCCGAACTCCTCCAATGATCAGTGTGGCAGAGTTCCCATCAGGGAAGGCAACGCATCAAGCTTCTCCCAAAGACCAGCAGTGCACCACCTTCCCCTCCAGAGCCAGGAAGCGATGCTCAAAGTGAGGACCAGAGCTCCCTCAAAGTGAACCAAAGTGATTCTCAGTGCCAACGAGGTCCTGAGCTACTTGGAGGATGAAAACAAGTCAAGTTCATCAGGAAAGCCAGCACGATGATCTCCTCCAAAACAACCAACAGCTTCTACCAGCTCCAACAGCCTTTCTCCACTCTCAACAGCCTCCTTCTCCTTCTCTGGTTCTGCCTCTTATGCTGCTAGCAACCACCCCCACGTGGGCCTCCCACACCCAACACCACGGGTGCTGGGGGTTATAAGTGGGCCACCAGTTATCAATCCACTACACAAGGCAATTAATATTTATTTTCTTCAAGAATATATTATAAATTGTCCATTTCCAACAAGACAAATCAGTGATCCAACTCTAACTGTAGCACTTTTAAAATATTGATCCATTCACATATATAGTCAGGTGCTAGCCATGACCCGAGTCCTCAGCTGTTCCCTATCATCCCAGCTCCAGTGGCTTCCCCTTGGAATGACCTGTATCTCTTCACAATCGAGCAACTGGAAACTACAGGACTGTGCTTCAAGGCAGAGGAGGATCTGTTTGGATTGGTCATTTTCTGTGATATATCTGTGATAAAATATTTGGAATATCATTTCATGTAAAGCTAAAGATTGAACTGAATTTCTAAGCCCTGAAAGCTTTTGAAGGATGCATTTAAAGTAGTCTCATCCGGTATGGTCTGGGTGCAGTTACTTTGGCTTCATAAATGAGTAGGGTTTGAACCCATCTGAATGTGTTGAGTTTCTTAAATAGTTAAGCCAGCCTTAGTCAAGTATGTAATGCAAACAATCATTTGATTCATGGCACTTTGTGTACCTGTAAGTGTTGACTTTCAGGATCCTGGGAGATAAATACAGGAGCTAAATCTTCTCCCTTAAATTTGCTCGCTTAAATTAGAATACAAGTCAGGAACTGTTCTTGTCCTTCTTTCTTAATTTCGAAAGGATTAATTGTAAGGCCTGTATTACTAAATAATTAATATTTTTAATTTGACAAAAAGTCATTCGTATTTGGAACTTGGATCCAAAAGTGATTTAATCATGAACTGATAGTCCATAGCACATTGAAATCATTGGTCATTCACACCCTCTTCTATATTAATTATTTCAGTCACTAATTGATGTAGAAAAAATGTTCAGGAATATTCCACATAGCCTAAAACCTTGAGCTTTACTACTAACAAGGGTGACTCTACATGTTCTGGTTTGCCTCGGACAGTCACAGTTAACAAGTATTGTCCTTGTTTAATAATTAGTAGTTCTCCTTCTCTCTCTCAGAATTGTCTGTAACTTTATAACTTGTCCTGTCCTCATGGTGTCCTTTGTCTCTCCTACTTCAGGGAAAAACTCTATCCTTAACGATGTGCTTATTGTTTGACATTTATTTGTGTATTTTTTGTTGCCATGCATATGTGTATGTTTAGAAATGATATTGTCAATTTTAACCTTTATAAAAAGTGTTAGTCTGTTATAGTATTCTGAAATGTTCTCTTATCCAGTCAATATAATATTCCTAGAATTTATCCATGTATGATTATGCCATAAATTGTTATTCCCAAGGGGTGGTTATAAACAATTTTTAAAATTCTAGGGGTTATAATCAGTTTTGTTCAGAGAATTCTTGTATAATTCTGGAAGCCATATGGAAAGAATTTTTGTGGAGATATATATGTGAGTGCTGTGTGTACATATATTTAATATGAGTATGTAGACTGATTGTATATGTATGTATGTAGACTCTGAGTGGAATTGCTATACTACCAGTGTTCAATTTTAAAATATAATGTAAAGAAATGTACTAATGTAGTAATATTGTTCTATTTTGTGATCTGAGTTCTAGTTATAAACATGCTAAGTTTGTTGAAATTCAGAGATCTGTACAACTCTGTGTTATTTTGACATTATATCTTCATTAAAGACAGTTAAAAAGATACTGTTCTTCAAGATAATTGTACCAAGTTATTTGCCAACCAGGAATGTTTTTACGTAGTCCTTTAAAGGAAATTTCAGTAGTCTATAAATTATCAGTAATTTTACTTACGAAATACAAGAATTTTAATTTTTTTATTTTACTCTTACCGTTTTTGGTAACTTTTAAAATTTGAGACAAGGGATAGAATCAAGTCTTCTGTAGATAAAATTGCAGCTTATTGAACACATATCCCCAAAGAGCATTCCTAAGGAAATAATTAATGAAAATTTGCATATTACTAGCCATATAACCTAAAAATGATGGTTAATTTTCACCAGTTTGGAGCCTATGTTGAATATTGTCTGACCCAAGAGCATAAAATTTCTCTTGTAATTCACCCAGCTTTGGAAAGAGAGATGTAGTTATTTTTAAACATGTTTAGCAATATAATGCTAATTTGGAAGTAAGTAAAGTTAAAATGTAAACATAGTGGACAGAAAAAGTGTTTAGAAAAGAAAAACTAATTGTATTTTGGGCACAGCCTCCCCGTGGAATGACTTGAAGCAGAAACATTGCTGCGAAGGTCTTGAACGGTGACTGCGTAGCTTCTCGCTTTGGCCATCTGCAGCGTGGGTCTCCGACCTTCTCTTTCCCTACACACTTCTCTGCTTTCCTTCTGCCCTGTTGCATCTCGTAGCTTTCCTGTGGCTGAGACAACATGAGACACCCACAAGTTGAAGGCAGAAAGATTTAATTTGATGGTTTCAGAGATTCAGTTTGTATTCAGCTGGCTCCAACGTGAAACAACATTAGGGAAGGACAGGGTAAAGCAAAGCTTTAGTTTACAGCGGCTGGGTAGCAGACCAGGAGAACAGTGCCAGAGAGAGATGGGCAAGGGACCATATGCAGCACTCAAGACCACACATTCACAGTCTACCCAGACACACCCAGGAGAATGCTTTACTAATCTGCTGGACAATTTTTAATCCAGTGTAGTTGACATACCAGGATTAATCGTCACCCTTGTTTCGTGGGCTTTTATTTTCTGTTTCTTCAACCTATTAGAAAGTCTTCTTACCTCTGTCCTGAGCCCTATAATCTTCCCTCTACCTCTTCTCTCATTAAGTGAGCTCTTTCTGTGCCATTTTCCAAATGCTCTCTGTAGGTTGATTATTCCCCAAACAAATCTCTTTTCTGAGCTCCAAAGGTTCTATCCAGCTGCTCATCAGACACCTCCATATGACACCTAAGGGGTACTTGAAACCCAATATCTGAACCCAGCTACTGACTCCCACTACTTTCTATGCTCCTGTTTATTTACACTTTTTGGTAGACAGTACCATCATCTATCTGGTTGAGTAAGCCATTGATGAAGTAATTTTGATTCCATAAGAACTTTTATTCATTTATTGCTCAAGTGCCTTATCAAAATCCATCAATTTATTTTTAAAATTTATTTTAAAGATAAAAGAAGAAAACATATTAACAAACAGACATCCATTTACAAAATAGCATAAGAACAATACAAAAAGTTACAGAGTTACAGACAAAGAGGTGGAAAATTAACAATGGTTGTTGTATTATGTAATGATATCTTCAAAATGGTTTCTCAGGAAAACAGAGACATGCAATAGTGATCAAAGCAGTAATCATTAACTCTTCCTTCAGCAAAGCGATAGAAGATAGTAGTACCACTCTTAGCTATCGTGTCTATACATACATACATGATTTCCCCTTCTTTCCCTTCTCCTTTCCCACACCCCAGTTGCCCTTTACTTTCGAGCATTTTCCTTTCATTTCATAATGTCTATCATACTTCCTAGTTTTTATTCACTTTTTCAGGTTCTTACACTAGTGAGACAATACATAGCTTACACATGCAGGTCTGATTTATTTCACTTAGGAGTATGGTCTCTAGTTGTGACCATTTACCTATAAAAGCCTCGAGTTTATCTTTCTTTATAGCTGAGTAATATTCCATTAAATAAAAGTACCACAATTTTTTTATCCATTCCTCAGCGGATGGACATTTGAGTTGCTTCCACAATTTAGCTATTACACATTGTGCTGCTATGAACATGAGTGCACATATATTGCTCTGATGTGATAGGATATTACATAAGATAAATCTTAACAGACATGAAAACCCATATAATTAATAACACTATTTTAATAGGGGAACTCAACATCTCTTTGACAGAAAGACATAGGTCAACTGGACAAAAAATCGGCAAAGAAATAACAGATCTGAACCAAAGCTTCAAACAAATGGTTTTAGTAGATATATACAGAATGTCCCACCCCACAACACCAGAATACACATTTTTCTCAGCTACACATGGGACTTTCTCTAAAATAGACTACATTCTAGCACATAGAGCATACCTACCTAATGCAAAAGAATTGAAATTATCCCATGCACATTATCTGACCACAGTGCAATGAAATTGGAAATTAATGACAAAAGGAACTCCAAAAACTCCATAAACACTTGGAAATTAAACAACAACCACCTGAACAACCAATAGGTCACAGAAGAAGTTAAAGAAGCAAATAAAAAATACCTACAAACAAAAATATTCATACAACTTACCAGAATCTGTGGGATGCAATGAAAGCAGTCCTCAGAGAGAAATTTATAGCAGTGAACTCACACATAAGGGAAACAGAAAAAGAAAAAGAAATAGCCTAGTGCTGCATCTCAAACTTTTAGAAAAAGAACAGGTTAAGTCCATCAATTCCTAAAGGGTTAATAGTACAAATACCTCAAGTGTGCCTGGTTCCTTCCTGTGTAATGCTGCCTTTCGCCCTGCTTCATACTTGTGTCATTTCACACCTGAGTCAATCTGGTCTGTTTCTGTTTATAATCCTGCTAATCCATTATTGTCTTTGTAACAAGAAGGATAATATCGAAAGGTAAATTTGATCATTCCACTCCATGGCTCAACATCTTCGATGTCCTTACAGTCATAAAGCATAAAAGTTCAAATTTCTTATCATAAACTTTAAGGATGTATAACATTGGACCTCGACTCACCTTTCCAGCACTCTCTTCAATCTGCCTTAATTACTCCTCTGCTATCACAGTGTTCTGTTTTAGTTCCTGAATCAGCCTGTGCATTTTCAAGACGTCTTTATTTCATTTTTCCTAGATAATTCCTACATACTACTGGGCCTAAAATGAATGTCAGTTCATCAGAAACATTGCCTCATCCCAGCTGTTTTCTGTGCTATATCCTAATAGCATCTCCCACTACATTTTGTGCACTTCCTTCTTAGTCCTCACAAAAAAATCATACTTATATTTCTGCAACTATTGGGTCACTAGCTCTTTGACATTCTGCCACTTGAGGACATGTACATTTTTTAACCTGGCCTACCATAGTGTTATGATTGATACATGTGTCAAACTGGGGAGTCTAGAGATTTGTCTGAGTGATTCAGCAGGAAGCCAGGGTGCTTACTTTGTACACATCCTGAGCCTGTGGAAGAGGAGGGCATGGGGATTGTGTGAGAACTACACATCCCCTGGGTGGGGGTAGGCTTTTTACAATGTAGGAGAGAAAAGGAGGCTGCTTGCAACTATTTCTCCCCTTTGCTTGTTGTTTTGCTGTTCTCTGCTGCCATGAACAGTTTGCCCTCTGCCATGTGCCACTCTGCCTCTGAACCAGCCAAGTATGGACTGAGACCATGAACTGTAAGCTAAATAAACCTTTCTTTCCTTCATTTTGTGTATTGGGTGTTTTGTCTCAGCAGTGAGAGAAAAGTAATGAAGACAGAATTTGGTACCAGCAGAGTGGGGTTGTTGCTGTGACTATACCTGACCATGTGGTTCAGCAGCCTTTGGAAAGGGCTTGTGGGAAGAGTTTGCAAAGGGTCAGAGATGTTGCCTGAAAGGGATGGACTAGAACATCTTCTGCTGTTCTTTTTGGGACATTCTGGTCAGAGCTCAGAAGACCAGAAGTCTGATGGACATCCTGCCGGTAAAGACCAGGTTCACAAGGTTTCTGTTGGGAAGAAGGACTGCACTGGTTGCTGGACCCCAGATGATGTATGTTATGCTTGGCAGAAGTTTGTGTGCATTTTTCTCACGTCCAGAGACTTCTCCTAAGACAGATTGAGGGCAGCAGTGAACTGATTAATCTGGCAAAAGAAATTATAAGGCAGTCAAATGTTGGGGAAGTGGCATGGCTATTGTTGAGGGATTTTAGCCAGATTTATACGGAGAATCAAGAGAAAAGAGGCCATCAGGATGATTTAAAATGTTGTGAGTTTGGCCAGAAAGGAAGCTCCAGTAAAACTGTGGACTGCAAAGATAAGGCTGAGGTGATCTCTATTGCTATGAAGGAACAAGAGAATGGAAAAGATGGCCTGAGGGCATCACAAGAAGCAGTAAGTCTCCATCCTTTGCGGCCTCAAAACTGTAAAGGTGAGAGACCTTGTCTTGAGAAGGAAGCCAAAGGGTTTCATGTCCCAGAATGGCGGCAGCGGCCGCACCAGGTTCCAGAATGGAGGTGACCTAGAGAATTTGTTCCTCAACATTGGATTCAGTGTGCCCAGGGATCCAGGCACTTGACCCCTATGGCCAAGTGAGAGGAAAGTTTGGCTACTGCTCCAGGTGACAGCAGACCTTGGCATCATCCACGTGGCCTTGGCTTTAGGTGCATGGAGAATGCAAGAGTTCTGAGGTTAAAGAGGCTTCCACCCAGATTTCAGAAGGCCTGGGACACCAGGCAGTGTGCCCTTGAGATGGCAGTGTGTGAAGCTGTGAATGTGAAGCAATAGGTGCGCTGGAGATCTCAGAAGTTTAGAAAAGACAGGGCTGTGGATCATCTGAGGAAAGCTGCAAGTGGGGAGCAAAGCAGGCCTAAGAGAGAAGCTGTGGAGGCTGTAACCACAAGAAGTACCATAGGGGTGAACTCACGCAAGCCCTTTGGAGCTCACAATGTGCCACAAATTGCTTCAGATGCTGGATGTGGAATTATAGGACATAAAGTCAGCCTTGCTGAATTTTGGACTTGCTTTGGTTCCAGTGCTCTATATTCCCCTGTTGGTGCCTTTTGGAATGGTAATGTTTATTTTGTGCCATTGAATGTTTGAAGTGTTTAACTTTTCATTTGTGTGGGAGCTTGTAACTAAAGAGTTTGCCTTACATCCCAGAAGATATGGCACTCAAGAGTTTTCAGCAATGCTGAAACTGTGGACTTTGGCAACTCTTGCAGATGGAGTAAATGCCTTTTGCATAAAGGGATGTATATGAGTCTTTAGGGGGCAAAATATTATGGTTCTAATGTAATATTTCTTTTTATCTGGAAACTGGTTTAAAGCAATGTGTCTGGTTGATAGGGGTGGAATGTTATGGTTGATACATTGTGTCAACTTGGGGAGTCTAGAGATTTGGCTGAGTGATTCAGCAGGAAGCCAGGGTGCTTACTTTGTACACATCCTGAGCCTGTGGAAGAGGAGGGCGTGGAGATTATGTGAGAGCTACATGCCCCTTAGGTGGGGGTAGGCTGTTTACAACGTAGGGGAGAAAAGCAGGCTGCTTGCAGCTATTCCTCCCTTTTGCTGGTTGTTTTGCTGTGCTCTGCTGCCATGAACAGTTTGCCCTCTGCCATGTGCCACTCTGCCTCTGAACCAGCCAAGTATGGACTGAGACCTCCACGAACTGTAATTTAAATAAACCTTTTCTTCCTTCATTTTGGGCGTTGGGTGTTTTGTCTCAGCAGTGAGAGAAAAGTAACCAAGACACATAGATACTTACTAAAATGCTCTGGAAGAGTTAATAATCAGTTACATGTGCACAGAGAATGTTTTATTCAGTCCAGCAATCACCTTGAAAAAGGAAGCAGACCGGTGGATACAAACTAGGTAAATCCTCCACAGTGGCTAGACCTCCAAGCATTTAGAGGCTAAGGAATAACATGATATAATTAAGTGCTAAATATGTAGCACAGAGCAAAACTGACAGGGTAATTCAA
Organism: Dinomys branickii; assembly: GCA_004027595.1. Taxonomy (NCBI): domain Eukaryota; kingdom Metazoa; phylum Chordata; class Mammalia; order Rodentia; family Dinomyidae; genus Dinomys; species Dinomys branickii. Next base: position 110,277 of record PVLD010003831.1, on the reverse strand, counting down.
AGAAGAGGCCACCTGGGATAGGAGAGGCTTTAGCGAGTGGGTAGGGCTTTCATACCCAAAGAATTTGGTCACTGCAAATAACAGATAGAAACTTTTACTCCTCAATAGGTGAGGCTTGTTTATAACATAAGAATTATTAACTTTTACAGCATTTCTTTTGCTTTTGTAAAGGTCTTCATATATATGTTATTATTTAAAATTCCTTTTTTCATCTTAACATAGTCATATGTTTCTCCCTTTTTGTGTGTTGCTGGTTTGAGTGACATCAAGCAATGCTGTTTTGCCCTAGAGAGGCTGTCCCAAATCAGAGCCTTCAGAAGGAATAGTGTTCATGGCACCAAAGTGACACCCCCCCATCCCCAACAGCAGATGAAATATTTCAAAAGGGACATCTGCCACCAGCACTGAGATTTTATGGAGTACCCACACATGTAGACTCACTAAAGCGGGCATGACAGCTGAAAAATATTAAAAGTGTGTGTGTTTTTAAAAACAACTTATGGTTAGGAATTAAGAAATGACTTTTAAATAAGAACAGAATTTTTTTTTACAAGTGTATTTTTTTTCTTTCTTCTTTTTTTTTGTTGCAACCCCACACTTGCAAAATCTTTTAGGTCATGTGTTTGCTTTACGAAACATTTGGCAAGTAATAGGTGCCATGGGAATATATCCACTCCATCTGGAATCAGCAGATCCTCCTGGTTTCGCTATACCTGAATCACTACCAGTCACCATGACTCACAAATGTTTTTGTTTTCTTTCTTTAATAAATTTTGGATGCAATAATTAAATGGAGGAATCAAACTGAAGTGAGCTCCTCTTTAAATTTTGTAAGTCAAGTCTTGGGTAAGAATGTAAATGCAAATTTGTCATAGATTGTAGTTACTGCATGGATTGTAGTTACTTCTCTTCTTGGTAGAATATTTCCTTCCTTAAATCTAGGCCCAGTGAATATATTTTGCTGCTGATCTCGTCCCCCTCTCCCCACAATCCAGTAGAAAACTTTAGGAAAGGCATTTACCTTTATTAAATAATCACAAGTTATGGGTTATGTTGTCCTAACTTCTGTGTTTCTCTTAAAAATTGAACAAGTATTGAAACTGGAAATGTAATTGGTTATCTGATCTGTTCAGTGCCAGGGTAAGATTGCTTCTTGCTATATCCTTTGTGATTTATAATTTTGTAATCAATTGAGGACAGTTATATCACTTAACAAAGAGCCTTCTGGATTTGCACTCCTCTAATTATTTTGCTTTGCTTTGTGTTACTTTATTTTTCTTTTCTCTTAAGGGGGTGTTTATGTAGAAAATCAGGCTTGTGATCTCACAAATAGAGTGTCCCTTCTTTGATATTTGGATCTTTCTTCTTTCATTTTGGCAAGAAATACTGTGGGAATAAGTGTTCCTGCCAAGTATCAGTTATTTAAATATTTCATTACCTCACAAAATAAGAAGAACACAGGAAAAGAAGTAGCTTCTCTAAGGCAATTGGACAAAGACAAATTCCTGCTTTATCTGAAGTCCGAGGTCTTGCCTTTTCTTGGAACAATATGGACATTTTTTAAACTTCTTGAGGCATATTCATAATATTACATTAATTCAAACGATAATTGAAGACAATTTTCTAAGTAGAAAAAGTGTGGTTATCAATAAAAGATTTTTCCTATAAAAGCAAACACAAAATGAATTAGAATAACTTTCATGAATACCGTAATAAAGTACTAATCTAAATACATTATTAGAATGCTGAGCATGGTAGCACATCCTTGTACAAGGCAAGAGGATCACAAGTCTATGGCCAGTCTGAACTACATAGTTTATTTAGGGGTAACCAGGACTATATACTGAGAATCTGTCTCAAAACAAACAGATGACATAGGGAAGAAGAAAATACATGCTCACACACATAAAAGCTATTCATTGATTTCAGTATTGCTTGGTTTATATGTTGACATCCCCTGTCATGTGTTCATAGGTGGGGCTTAAAAAATGTGCTTGGATCTCGAGCAAGTGATGCTCGGCAGGTAATTGTGATAGTGGAAGTGAAGCTTGGTTTGCAGAAGTAGGCTGCTGGGGTGTGGTCTGGCAGAGTCTAGGTCTTTTCTCTCTTGGTTGTTCTCTGATTCTTGCTTGTCATGCTGTTCCCAAGGCTCCTCTGCCATGCCTTTCTGCCATGCTGCCCTGTCTTGGCACTAGCCCCCTATAGACCAAAACCTGTACAGATTATAAGCCACAATACAGCTCCTGTCCTTGTGAGTATTATGTATTGTGTCCTGGCAATGAGAACCTAACTGAGGCAGATTTTGGTACCAGAGAAGTGGTTCTTGCTGTGATTCTGTCTGACCATAATGCTAGAACCCTTTGGAGCAGGATAGTAGGAACAATTTGGAAAAATTTGAAGATGCTGACTTGAGAAGTAGCCCAAGAATGTAGGGACATGAGTTTGATGAGAAAGTCTAGTCAGAGCTCAGAATACCAAAATGTTGACAGTAATGCAGCCAGAAAATACCAGGCTCAAGTGGTTTCAGTTTGGAAGAAGGACTCCATTAGCAGTTGGACTCTACACCATGTGTGTTTTGCTCTGGAAGAAATTTTGCCTGTATTTCGCTCAGGTCCTGAAACTTTGCAGGAGACAGTGATTAAGGGTGATGGGCTAATTAACCTGAGACATTTCAAAACAGTTTAATATCAATACTATACCTCGGGTACTGTTGGTTATGTTTAGCCAGAACTAAACTGAGGATCAAGAGCAAATGGCACGACTGAATGATTTTAAATGATTTGAGTTCTACCCAAAAAGAAAGTCTGGTAAAGTTGGGGCCTATAAAGAAGGAGCACAACAGAGCTTAGCTGCTAAAACAATTTGCAATTTTAAAAACCCAAGTACTTTAGAACAAGACAATAAGAAAAATTCCTTCCGGGAATGTGAGGAACTATTAAGGCTCTACCTTTCCCAGGCTCAAAGTTACAAAAGTGAAAGACTTTGTTTTGAGAAGAGATCCCCAAGGCACTATGCTCCAGAATGGCAGCTGCTGATGGAGTTTTTTCCTCAGGATTTGGTTCCTCTCCCTCAGCATCTAGATTTTCCCAGATAGCCCTATAGCCGGCAGAAGGAAGTCCACTACTACACCAAGGGCAGCAGATGTTGCATCATCTATTGGGTGGTCAGGAAGCCTTCTCTTGAGAATTTAGAAGAAGGCCTAGGAACCCAGGCAGTGTGCCCCTAAGAGGGCAATGTTTGAAGTTCTGAGACTAAAGCCAAATGATAGTGGAGACTGGGACGTTGGAGAAGCCGGGAACGTGGAACATCTGGTGAAAGTGAAAGGACTAAACAAAACCAGTTCAAGAGAGAAGCCGTGAGGGTTACAACCCCCAGCGATGCCACAGGGGCAGGGCCTCCCAAGCCATTTGGAGTTCACGTCTGCCCACAGATTTCCCTGGGTGCTGGACATGGAAGCATGGAATGTAATGCCTCCTCTGCTGGATTTCAGTCTTCCTTTGGTTCCATTCTTTTCTGTGCCCCCACACCCCCTTTGGAAAGTGTATACTTATCCATTGTATTTGAAAGTGTTTAACTTTGTTTTCAGTTTTACAGATGCTTGTAGCTAAGAGTTTACCTTAAAGCTCAGAAGAAAATTTGGACTTCAACCCTTTCCACAATGCTAAAACTTCAGAATTTGGCAACTCTTAAAGAAGGAATAAATTCATTTTGTGTAGAGATGCACCTGAGTTTTGGGGGGCACAGGAAGGGATGTTATGGATTATAGGTTTTGTCCCACCAAAGCCTCATATGCTTGTAGGTGTGGGTTTAGAGAAGTTATTGCATTATAGGGGTATGATGACTATCAGCAGATCCATCCACTGATTAGTTCATAGTTGAATGTGATGTTGGGAGGTGAAGCCTGGTCAGAGGATGCGAATCACCAAGGGTGTAGCCTGGAAGGACATCTATGCCTCTCCTCTCTTGAATGCCCTCTGCTTCCTCATTGCTATGTCAAAGTAAACCTCCTATGCCATGTCCCTCCACCATATTGTCCTGCCTTGGAGTCTGCAGACCACTGATAGCAACTGCTACACAATGTGGGCCAGAGAAATCGTTCCCCTTTCAGTGGGGGAGCCAGATATTGTGTCTCAGAAACAAGAAAGTCACTTACACAAATACCTCCAAAGTTTTGTTATTGAACAAACAATTCTAGTTAGGAGGATTTCAGAGGCCAATGACCACCTCAAGCACTTTACTTGTGATGAAAAACCAATGATGCTATATAGAAATAAACCATTTTGTAGGTGCAAAATATTTTTTGTCACAAAATACAATTTTGTCTTTGGTGAAGAGCATATAAAGTGAAAGACTTGGGTCATTGAACTCAGTAGCCTTTATAGGTCTAATTTTACTACTGAAAAATGATGTTTGATTTATCAGTGACACATTCAAATTATGTCTAGCAAAACATTCTGCTTTTCTCTTTAAACTAACATTCTATAAAGTAGTGGTCTCTCTTAGTTATGTTTTTATTGCTGGGACAAAATACGTGGCACCCACATGTTAAACGAGGAAATGTTTATTTTAGCTAATCATTTATAGAGGTTTCAATACATACTTGGCTGCCTACAAGGCAGTGTGGCATGATAGAGGAGCGTGGAAATGGAGAAACAGCCCATGGGGAGGCAGGAGGAAGTGAAGCAGCAGTATCAACTCTTCCATTCCCTTTTATTCCATTTAAGCTACAAGCCTATTGGTTGGTGTTACCTCCCCCAGGATGGGCCTTTCCATTACCCACTCACAGAACTATGCTAAAACATTCAGTGGACTAATTTAGTTATCACACACCTTTAATCCATATCTATGCACTCTGGATCCAGCCACCTCCAAAATGCCCCACTTATGAGCACATGAGCCATTGGGGTAACATCTATATGCACAACATAAAATAGCTGAATGTATTTATCATTGAACTTGTCAAAACACAGCTTGAAAGAGAAAAAAAATACCAACACATTTTACCAAAGAAATCTTATTAGAAAATTGTCTATGATAGGGCATTTTATTCAAGATTGCTTCCTTTGGATTCAGTTCAAAGGTCTTAATTATTGATAGTTTCAGAATGTCCTTGATTTTAATCCATGGCAGCCATCTGACAGATCCTTAACATGGGTTTAAAAGAAACATATTGTCAATTTCCAGTATATTATTATTTAATTTCCAAATGAGAGATGGAATCTTTATATGCCTGCCTATTGCTCTATGACTGATGTTAAATTTCCATATTGAAATCAAGCGAATTCTTCCATTTCAATCCAGAATAACAGCTTTTAGAAAAAGAATGGACTGATCTTTTCAGAAGCTGGAGGTATCAAAAACTTTTTGGGTTCACTTCTCTATGTGTCTTTGGGTGTAATTTAGAAGTCATTCGCTTACACATTAGATCTATGTTAAACATAAGTTGTAATTTTAATAGATAGAAAGATGGCTAGTCATTATCTAAAGCAAAGCTTTTCAATATCTTATTACTTATACTTTTATATAAGATGATTCTAAAGAAAAATAAGGGTTTTATTAATAAATTCACTATATGTGTGACTTTTATTAATACTCATAGGATGTCTTTTGTAATGAGGGTTTGTGGGCAGTCTTCTAAGACCTAGGTATGCTGAAACTCCACTTTACACATTTCCACATGTCAGTGGTCAGAGGAAACCTTAAGTAAGTTTTTCCTGGCAAGTGTTAAATGACATAAAATATTACATTATGAAATTATACATATGTACCAGGGCTTCCAATTTTATCTATCAAATAAGTTTCAATGACATGTCAATTTTGATATAAAATGTTGATATTAGTTTATTTTCTGATATAACGAATCGGGAGGTATCCCAAAAAGTAAAACATCTCTGAATCATTTTCCTTCTACAATATAATTTTACTAAAAATTCCTGGATTATCTTCTTGTCTGGAATATCTTGCCTTAGTTAAAGATATACACACAAACAGACCAACACACATGACAGAGCACACACATGTTTTTCATTTTATTATTTTGACTAACAAATTTGGTTAAGGCATTCAAAGTGTAGTGTGTAGGCAGAGGCAGATAGCCATTTTTTGAAAATTCAAACATACATAATTTTGGGAAGTATCTCGGGAGAAAAAAGCAAAATTATAAGTACAAAAATAGGTTCAGGAACTTGGAAGCTACCTATGCTTAACACAATCGGGTGTAATCTACAGGGGCCACTCAGAAATATCCTGGTCAATACAGGAATATGATCGAGGTCTCTGTGTGACACCTCATACTCTTTTCTACCCTTGTCCTATCCAACACTTGACTCAGAAGGGAAAGTAGTGATTTGCATGACCGAAGACAGGTAAGATGCTATCGCGTTGGTGGATGTTTTTTTTTTTTTTTTTTTTTTGCGGTACTGGGGATCGAACTCAGGACCCTGCGCTTGCTAGGCAGGCGCTTATTCCACTGAGCTATATCCCCAGCCCCCCGTTGGTGGATGTTGATGGATCGGTTACCTCTCCATGTCTCCTTCCTCCTTATTTCATCGTGGTTCATTCATAGTCTTTCCTCCATACTCGGGGTTTAGTTGTTTTGGAGACTTTTATCGTACCTCTTCTTTTCATATTTTTGGATTGAGAGAAACCTTGGAAAGACTGGGATAGGACAATTACGTCATTATACTGAGAAACTTGTTTCCCCTCTCTGGTTTAAGGCAAGTTTCACTAGACTCATCTATAGCTGTTGATGTCTTCAGATATTGACTCAGGTGTAAGATTTAATCACATGTGTCAGCTCTGATGTCATGAAAGTGATGGAGCTGGTTTAAGGGCAATAATGAGGGATGTATGAAGGGAACATTTTCCCTGTGGACACGGCAGCTACATTTCTCTTCTGGATAGATGTTCCTGGATAGCTGTATGATTACTAAGGTGCAAACTTTTGTTTTGTTTGATTGCTCCGTTTTTTTGGCTAGATTAAAAAACCAGGCTTTTAAAATAAGGATGTTCTCATTATAAATATTCACACACAATTCAATATATCTCAGAAGTACACTCCAGGGCCAATTCAAGCATGAATATGGAGCCTGCTCCAGCTAATGGCCATCAATTTGTAATCTCAGGTTTATGGGAAAAACTGGGCTGTCCCTCTACTTACACTGCTCAAATTTATCTATAGCTTTGGGGAAAAGAGTCTTCCTCAGGTCCAACCTAAGTTCTCAGGACTTATTTAGACTATGTTTTAGGAATAAAAGGCACATATTTGATTAGTTATAGCCACTGTACAAGGATATTTTCTCAAGATACCCAAAGTGAACTTAGAAACAGAGAAATAGTGGCCAGTGACAGGGCAAAAGTCAGATATTCCTTATCCTAGGTCTTTAATAAAATACAATTTCCATGTTATTTTACAATTTCATGTTGCTAATTGCACACATTTTATTTCAGGAGGCTTGTGTAATTTTGTGCAGGGAAAATTGTTTATCTTTAGAATTTGTTATTTACTTGGAAATTGTATGATTTTGTAATTTTAATCTGTTCAGGAATGCTGTGCTATTGAGGATTTTCATATTCCCACATTAAATGTGGAGAACAACCTCAATATACACAATGTGTTTCCTGTCATTTGGCCTTTAGACGTGACCAGTATAGCTGAGCCTGAAAGGATTTTTGTATGTAGTTTAAATCACTTGGGAAGAAAAAGTAGTTCTGGAATCTCATTTCATTTTTCTCTAGGGAATATCCATGTTCTAAATTGACATCAACACATGATACAAACTGGTCACTCCCTGATATAGTCATTCAGGAATTTTTGCTATTTTAAGGCCTATTATTATTTCCAGCAGTTGCTACTTCATCATTCAGCAAAACATAGTCACCCAGAACTGCCTGACATCTCACTAGTCCTGTAGCTGTCCTTAACTCCCAAGCAGCCAGCGCTGCTATTAACACAGGTATGCTGGGGGCAAGAGCTTAGGGGCTCGGGGTCTGAGAAGAAATGTAATCCAATCTCTTCTATTCCCCTTTGCCTACTGTGTTCTCTAACTATGGGTTTGTGTAGTAACCCTAAACTAAGTCTTATCTGAATGAAAACAAGCAGGATTTGAGACAATACCCAGCCTTGGCCAGACCACTTGCATTGCGATGATTTGGGGGGACAAAATGGGATAAGAATTATGAACAACATAAAGAAAAACAAATCACTTAGAGTTTATTGTCCAACAGAAATGAATAAAGAACAGAAACTACAGGGAAGAGAAAAACATGACACTGTAGGAATGAATACATAAGGAGGGGTTGGGAAAGTATATGCTTGAGTTTCTCTTTTCTGGCTTCCAAAGATTTTTTTTTGCACGCTTAATATAATTTCCTCAAATTTACATGAGGATATACAGTGAGGTGAGATTTTTTTTAAAAAGGAACCTTTTAATTACTGTCCATTATACTGGTTCATGATAGATTTTATATATGTCTAGTTGCTAAATTAATGCTCTGTGGAATATAATATGGATAGCCCAATTTTACATCCCTCCTACAAATGCCTTGGTTTTATTTTCAATGTTTTTGAATCTCCAAGGTTTCAAAGCATGAGTAACTGAAGATTCATTAGCTTAAGCACTAATGAGTTTCTAAATAAAGGTTGGTATGGATGTAGCCATACATACATAAAAATTTAGCCAACTTCAGAGAATAAACCAACCAACCATGGCAGAGAAGAGCAAGGGAGGACTCCACAGCTGGAAGGATTTTCTAAAAATGTAATTGAAAAGACTTCATTTTAAGCCATAAATTATTGTACTATCAGTTAGTGGTAGGTAGCAGGGACTGATTCTGAGCTGTTGTTTGCTTCGATGACTAACTTGTCATTTTTAATTAGCTTTAAGCTTTTCTTAAAGGCTAATTGCTTTTTTCTTAAAATCAAGATTATTTGATTACTAATGACAAGGGTGCCATGGTTACATATTTATTTCTTTCAAAAAAATTCCCCATTTTACCTAATTCTGCATAGCTCTATTTCTTTTGGAGCTTTTTAAACAATAAACTGCATATTTTTAAAAACAGAAGAAAAAACACATATTTACTTATAATATTAGTAAATTAAATGTCTTCATTTTGGCAAGAGGATTATTGCTAACATATTTAGTGAAACATAAACAAACATTTGTGGTCCTGCTAGGCTTTAAATATATTTTATATCTTGATTTTCTTAAAACTATCATAACTTTCTGGACAAATGCACTACAGTAGCCAAATAAATATAGCTTATGTAAAATCATTTTTACTGATAATGCTTTTTGTAGGTGTGTACTCTGAAGACTTCCTACTTCTGGTCAGATTGTGAGTAACACTCTTAACCAGATTTCCTTGTGACAATGTGCATGATATTAGTGTAAAGGGATAGCATTAAGATGACCTCTTTGCCTGTGGAACAGAATTGTTTTTCTGCAGCAACTGGTTCGTTGACTAAACAAATGACTTGTAATTTTACCACTCTATGATGTAGCCAGATAAAGTAAACACCTCCCTCTAAAAAGTTTCTTACTCAAATATTCATGGACTATTTTCAGCATGTAAATTTTCTAGTCACCTAATATATCTTAGTCACTGTTCAAAATAATGAACAAAACAGATAAAAGACCCTATCCACAGAGCCTTCCATATTCTAATAGAAGAAGGTGTTATTAATAAGATGAATGAGCCAACAAATGAAATATTAGAAAGTAACGATGTCTATTGGGAGGAGCCAAGGAGGAAAGGAAGAGATAGAGGTGGGAGTGGGGGACAAGGGGACCCAGGGACGGCTGCCCTGGGCGGGTGATCTGTGAACAAAGATGTGATGGAAGCAAGTCTTTGGGATAGGTGAAGGAAATGATACAAATTAGTGCAAAAGCCCAGCGGCTGCCTTGTGTGGTGCGTTCACGGAAGAGCCGAGCCTCTATGCTGTGGGAGGAGCAAGCCCAAGAAAGTAGAAGAAGACATTATCTTAGATTGATAGTGGAGTTTGGATCTTGGCCTCATAGACCCCCCTCCGGAAAGGTTTTGAGCTTCACTCTGCAGGAGGCGGGAAGGAGGGTGCTGAGCGAAGGTGTGCCAGGATCTCACTTAGGACTTGGCAAGATCACCCTACTGAATAGTGAACAGATGGAGGAGGGCAAAGCTGTAAGCTGAGGGATCATTTATAAGGCTAGTTGAAATACTCTCAGCACAGAGAGAAAATTGTCTTTAATGTTTCTCTAGCCATCCAGTTGAGATCTTCAGTTCACCACCCTCCCAGAGAATATTATCAGCAAGCATTGAGAATCACCCGGAGCTCTGCATGCCGCCCAACTCTTCACACTTTTTCCTGTGATAAACATGGCCCTAGAGAAAGTCTTTTACCAAACGCTGTAATATTTTGATAAATATGTAATTATATATACAATAGTTTCATATTTTTTAGCAGCCAATTAATACAAGCCAGATGTGTGGCGAGCAAAAGTGTTTGCTGGAGGTCGTCCTGAGAAAGTAAAGACACATTGATTTAGAGTCCACACCTGCAGTTCTTGCTGCTGTTTGCTGCTTCTGCTACAGTGTTGACATCAAATGCATAAAAAGCTTTAGCTAGCAGCATTGTTTCTTGTTAAGTAGAGGAATTGTGTGTCAAGCAGATTTTTAAAGCACATTGGCAAGCACACAGTGTTGAGCAATAGCATGTTCTTATAGGAGGTTACTAAACTCCACTTGGTATTTGACATGATCTGCACACTTAATGCTTGAAACAATGACTTCAGGTTATTTGGGAAAATAAAACAACAGGTAGGAACATTTGAGAGGTGATGAGAAAATATGTAAACTTGTTCTGTGTGTTTGTTACTTTTCTCTCATTGCTCTGACAAAATACTTGGTGCCCAAAATTAAGGAAGGCAAGGTTTATTTAGCTCACAGGTTGTGGAAGTTTCAGTCCATACTCACTGACTCTAAGGCAGGGGTCACTAGGCAGAGAGGCAACAGTTCATGGTGGCAGAAAAAGAAGGAGGAGGAACAGCAATAAACAAGCCTCTCCTTCCTTCCGTTGTATTGTATTCTGGCTATCCTCCCTAGGGCAGGTGAAGCACTCATACCTATAATCCCAGCAATGGACCGTAAAGCAATCAGAAGCTCTGTAAGACCACCCCATGACTGCATGAGGCTTCAATTAAGTAAGACTGTGTTTCATGAACATTTACAAAAGGACAGTGAAGAATGGCTTTATGAAGTGACAAATAATCAAAGAAAAGATGCAAATGTTAAAATTTAATTATTTATGATAATAATCCTAAGCTATCATCATACAAGGCTCTAAACACAGTTTAGACCTAAGGAGTTTTGTTGTTTTTGTTTTTGATACTGTTTCAATTTCCATTGTTATCTACTCAAGAGTTTAGTGGAATATTATAAATTAACTATGCATAGTTAGAACATTATTTTTAAATATTAAAAGTTCATTAATTATTGAGGACATTGGCAACAACTTTCTCACTTTGGGAATTAATTCCTTAAGATTTTAGTTATGTCCATCAAAATCATCACATGCAGATTATGATATGAAATCTTTACCTGTAATAAAAATTTATTATACAAATTTTCTTAACCCATTACTCATTTCTCACCATCAAGTCGTCTGTTATAAACCATGCAATGCTCAAAATAGAATAGTTTATGCACCTACTAGCACAGAGTACTTGGCTTGATTTTCTCTTTGTCAACATGGAGGTCCATGAACTCCCAAGTCATAATAAGCATTCCTAGTGCTGTAGTAAGCAATAGCCCAATAATATTTTGGCAGAGGAAATGATAGATCCAAGAAAGAGCTTGGTATTTTTGGACCTATCTAGAAATGTCATATGCAAGGATTGTAAAATAAATTGTAAAATAAACAGGTTCTTATTGCTGAGACAAAATACTCAACACTCATAAATTAAGGGAGGAAAGGTATATTTCAGCTAAGAGTTTGTGGAAGTTTTACTCCATAATCTCTGGCTCCAAGGAAGGATGGTATGGTAGAGGAGCATCACAGAGGAGAAACAGTTCATGGTGTTGCAGGTAGAAGACAGTGAGGTAGCAGGCAGCAGCAGCAGAGGCAGCAAATCTCCTTTCTTTCTCTCTCTTTATATTACATCCAGGCTATAAGTCTATTGATTGGTGCCAGCTATAGCCAGGGTGGGGCTCCCAACTTGCATGTCCAGAAATATCGTACACCCTTAGTCCCAGTATCATATACCCTAGATCCAGCCACCTCTGAAAAGGTCTACCTTTTCAGAGTCTTTGTGGGGTGTCTAGATACAAGCCATAATAAATACTTTTAGTGCTGCAGTATGAATTTTGTCGTATCTCCTAGCCCCACCAACCAAATATGTTGAAATCCTACCTCATAAGGGGATGTATTAGGAAGTGTTGCCTTTACAAGGTGATTAAGTAATGGTGACTCATACTTCTGGAGTGGAAATAATACATTTATACAAGAGACACAGAGTAAAAGATAGTCCAAAACTATGAGAAATATAATTGCTCTTGCTTCTAGACCATACAGTTTATGGCACTTTTGTTGTAACATACCAAATAGACTAAGATAAAAATTGATACTAAGATAGAAAATTAGTATGCTGGTGGAACCAATACCTAACATGTGAGCACGTCACTGGAACTGAGTAATGGGTATAAACTGGAAGAATTTGTAGACTCATGCTAGGAAAACCCTTCATTGAAATAAACAAAATATTTAAAGCCCTTCTGGTGAGGTCTGAGAAGTAAAAAAGAAAAAAAAACCTGAAAAGGAGCCTTAGTCTTCTATGATAATTCCTAGGTGTTCATGATCAAAAATATGAATGGCAAAATCCATTCTGATGGGATCAAAAAGAAGTGATGAGCAGAATATAGAAAGCTGAAGGAAAGGCTGTCCGTGTTATAGGATGACAAAGACCATATCTGAATCTTGTTTTTGTTGTAGTGCTTTGTAGAAGGTAGAATTTAAGAGCAATGAAATTGGACATTTAGGTGCAGTGGGGTGAGAAGTGTGAATTGGCTTATAGACAGAACTGTTAATCAAAAAGGAAGCATAAGGTAAATATTTGGGAAATTCTCAGACTATATATATTGAGATAAGAAAATTTCTTTGGGAGAGAACAAGTGTGACCATGCAGCAGATTGCTAAGAGGAAGAGTGTAGATCAACTACCTTAGGAAGCCAAGATCCACTGCCTCCAGGACGGAAAAGCACAGGGCCTCACCAGTGCTGTCCTATCTTGGCATAGGTGTGGATCCTGAGAACACTTGGCACAGCCAAAATTTTCTACTGCCTTTAGCAGATATAACTTAAACCCCATGTTCTTCCATTTCCTCTTCTAATAAAATATAATAAATTCTTATTCTACAACTATGAAATTGGATATAAATAATAGTTTTAATTTTTAATCTTTGGACAAAATAAATGTCTCAAGGGCAAGGAAATGCATTTTTTTCTTTTTCTTCTTTTTTAAGAAAAAGGGAAATAAATGAATTTCATTTGAGGAAACCCAGATGTCCTCCACATAGGTCTTGTCTGCCAAAAGAGTTCTTTAGAAATTCTTGGATGAGTCAAAATTCCAAGGTTCTTTCCCATGCTGGCTAGTGCAGTTCCCTAATACTGCTTTGGGTTAGGTCAGATTGATAAGGCATCTCTCACTAAACTTCCCACAGTTCCTTGAGGTGTCAGTTGGTTCCCTGAATTCAAGATTTCTTTAGAAACTCATCCTTCAAAGTCATTTTTCTTTTCCTTTTCATTGAGGCTTAAACATTAGAAACTAAAGAGAACAATATTCACATGAATGTTGATTGATTCAAATACTAATTGGCAATATATGTGTGCAGTAGTTTCTTTCAATATATGTTACATTAAAGCTAACTGGTCTTTTATCTAGGATATCAGATATTATACATTTGGACAATATTTGTTATATTCTATATAATTATCTTGTATAGATTTTTCAATAGAGCTTTTTAAAAAAATGACTAAAAATGTGTGCAGAGTGCTGTTCCTTAACTGAGTGGATGTGTATAATTTTCTCCTTGGTAAAATTTCCCAGAGACCTTCTCTGAAGTAGTCATTTAAATGATAGTGATCTTTGGATGATGCTGTTAGGATTAGATAATAAGGGTATGACTCATAAATATGTCATTTAAATCTGGGAACAAGTAATGAGAACCCACACTCTCCAGCCAAAAACCTCTCATTTTTATGGGCTTTCCATCCCCACATGAATGGCATACACCTCCAGTCTTTAAACTGCCAGGTTTTCTTAGAAAAATGACCCATTCTATGATGAAGACTACCTAAATCCCACTAGCAAAAGGAGTAGCCTGTTATTACTCTTCCTGTTCAGTACATGAAAAGCAGAAATATATGAGAAACAGACACAACCTGTAATTTGGTAGCTAAACAACAGATCTGTGCTGTAACTGGAAAAATAAAAATACGCTCTACTTTGGTATTCTTGGATGGTCTACCCTGGAGGAGTGAAACGTTGCTTGATGTTTTCACTTCCCAAACAATGTTCTCTTCTGCCACTAGATGCTCACTGTGGAAGATAGCATGAGTGGGGAGCTCTGTGTTTGTTTGTATTCAAAAGACTGAGCCTCAGGAGAACGTGGCATAAGGCTTTTTGCGTTTTCTCTCTCTCTCTCTTCAGTACTGGGGATCTGAGCTATATACCTTGCCGTTCTTGAATTTTTTTTTTTTTTTTTTTTGAGACAGTCTCATGAAGTTACTAAGTTGGCAGGTCTTGGCTTGAATTTGCAGGCTTCCTGCCTCTGCCTTACAGAATGCTGTGGTCACAGGTGTACACATCGACTAAGGTCTTCCTCTATTGGCACACATATTTTTCCCTAAATGTATTTTGAGGTTCAACTGTTTTAGGCTGTATTTTTTTCTTTATGTGAAGAATATGGTTATTATTTCACTACTGGATTAATAGGAGTTCCTTTCTTTATAACTGATTCCAGCTAATTTAGTGACAAATCAGTTCTTGGTTTAGTCTTTACTACAATAAAAAGGTTGATAAGACCCCGTTTTTTACACAATATCATAAACATGTTAATCCTTCTACATAAAGTAAAATCATATTAAACATGTAGCTTATGCACACACACACACATATATACATACATACCTGTGCATATTTATATGTATATGTATATACATACATACATTCATAAGAATGGATAAGCAGTTTCACTGGTAATCTCATTCTCTTTTAACCCTATAACAATTGCAGCACAAATGATGAAGACGCTTATTATTCTTTAAGTCCCATGGAAGAAAGAATTTTTGACACAGTTGCAAGAGAAGTAGTTTTTAATTCACATGACACAAATCATTCTATGAAAATGCTGGGACTCTGAAGCTCTAAGGAGAGGCTAGATTCTTTGCAAGAGCCTTTTATCTACTAAGTGATCTATAATCTAACCAGAGGTTTTGCTATTGCTCCAGGATGCCTTGTAATCCAACTTGTTTAGATGCCAAGTGTTAACTGGTTCGTTACTCTTTTAGTGTTTAATTCCATTCACCTCTTTATTGAGCAGTTTATATAAAATAACAAAATCTTATCTCTTGAAAAACATGTTAAAGCATTTTCATCTTTGAATAGGATTTTTCAAAATCATAATGAGTTTTATATGACGCATCAGTTCATAAAACAGGATCCCAAGATAAATACCTAAATTTTTTCCTAGTTGGTAGGAAATTTAAAGAATCATGTGATGGGTACAAATATTATGGGGAAGAAATAAAAAATAACCAAATGCAGCAAACCATTATATTTAAAACACATGTAACAGAATTAGACAAAAAGTAGCTTTGCCCAACCGAAGTGGTAGAGCTGACATCAGCATTTGTGAAGGCCTCAGTGACGATCACTTCCCTTGTTACCTCTGTGGCTAGGAGTAGGGGTGCACTGAGGCCAAAATGTTGTCTTTTACAACCACGAGGAAGATAAACAAGGGTGGAAGAGCTGAGCTGCGTTTTAAGTTGTGTATTACAAGGCATTTGGGAACGAGAAATGGTTTAAATTTGTGTATGTTTTCCCGAGGTTCAGAGTAGACTGTATTACCTTCGTCTGTCCTGCGGTGCTCTTGACCCTAATGCATGTTTTTATGTCACTCATGAGGTAGGTCAAGTTGTCTGGTGAGTGAACATTAATCACCATGGTTTGAGAGTCACAGTGAAAAGACATCTGTGCCCAGCAGAGAAGATGCCTCATGATCTTGACTCAAGAATACTAAGGCCCTTGCCTGGCATGCACTGATGACCATATTGCCTTCTTCCAAATGTTCTGGAATGAACCAAGAAGAAATCATGGCTAAAATCAAAAGTTCTTTCCAGGAAGAAAGGAGAGAATTATGAGCAGATGATTTGATGAATAAGAGAAGTTACCGAAACGAAAAAGGTCAAGAGCTAAATTTCACTTCCACAACTGAAAGCCTAGCCCATGTGTGTGGGCTACTATTCCTTTTTGTCTAAGGGCATATCCGTCCACCACGTGGTATTTGAGGTGAGAAAGATGAGTTGAGGGAAAAGACACGAAAGTTATTTCCTGGCATCTCACCCAGGAATGAGTGATGAATAGAGCCTGGAAACAACTTTAAAAGCCATTTTCTTTGCTCATGTGAGGTCACGAGTTTGCTCTGTGGAACTCTCTGGGCACCAGAATGAATGGAAGTGGCACAAAACACACCCAGGCTCTATCATTGATTTAAAGTGATTGATGGCTGGTCATGTCTGATTGTGCTATATTGTCAAACCATTCATCATGCCAAACAAACCCTGTACTCTATAGTCCCAGATAGAGTTACACATAGCCAAAGGGTTTAGGATTTTTCTTTTGTTTTTCTTTCATTTTCTTACTCAGAGAGCAGTTGTTAATGGGGCAAAGGAGAAAGACAACATGTTTTTCACAGAACTACAAAACAGTTGTCTGTTAGGAAGAAAGTACTTTGATGATACATGCCAAAAATCTTACTAAATTCATAAAGCAGTGTGCTCATTTCTATACAAGACACTATATTTTCCACATTTCCCACACTGTCCTCATAATGTAATGTCCTCATACTTTTTCATAAACTCTAGTATTTGTCCCAATAAAAGGATTCGACATTTCTACTCCCTAGACCAAATCTGATTTGAAACAGAATTCTCATTTTTGTAGAACACCTAAAAAGTAGATATTAAAATGTTCAGCACCAAAACATGAATGATAAGGTAACAGCCTTTGCTCTTGTCAGGTGTGGAACCTCTCCTCAAACCCTCTCTGTGTACCTGTTCTTCTAGGGCCCAAGAGAAATGCTTTCCTGGCTTATTTGGGTATCAGTTCCATGGGTGCCACCCCACACTCTCTTCTTTCACAGAATTATCAAACTATCATGACAATCGCTTAGCAAGAGCCACTGTGCCTTAGAACCTGCTACTAAGAATACCGTGAGTCACATAGCTGTATTTCTTCCCTAAATTGTTATCTCAGTTGTACTTCTACCACCATCAGCTCCTATATCTACTAAAAGAGATGAGATGCACCTTAGAAAGCTACAAGGGTGTTGATCGGAGGAATTTTTCCAGGTCTAACACCCTACCTTCCTTTCCCTGGGCTGTAGTTCCTTCAGAGTGGCACTTCACACAGGGCATTGCATCCCTTCTGGGGTTAACATCTCCCAAAAGGTTTCTTTTGGCTCATTACTTTAAGCCAGAGGTTCCCAATCAGGGTAGGTTCAGCTCTCTGAGAAGGTTTGGAAATATCTGTAGACATAGTTGTCTGTCACAATGCAGGGAGGGGGGATGCTATTGGCAGTCAGTACATAGAGATCAATCATGCTGTTAAATGTTATACAAGTCACATGACTGATCCTCATGCCAAAGAATTAATTTGACCCAAAATGTTAATAATACCGAACCTGAGGAAACCCTGCCTTAAGCTGCAGACCTTGGGACCAAGAACATAAGATGCTACATTTAAGTCTGGCTCAAGGTGCCCTGCCTCTCTCTTTCTCTGTGATTCTTTGAGCGGCGTTCTATACAGCTCGTTTCAGCTGCCTGTCTCACCACCAGTGGAGAGAGGTAGTGTCAAGCTCTGAATCATTTACAATGAAAAAATGCCAGGCCTCACCAAAGACCCCTAAAGGATGCACAGCTACATAAAAGGGCACTGAGTGAAGCACCAAGTAAGATACCTCCTCCATGCCCCAGCGCATTTAGGCTAAGATGAAAATTAAAATATGCTTACATATGACTACTTAACATCCATATCAGTGCTCTTTGACATGAATCTGTCCAAGTAATTAATTTCATGGAATATGGCTACTCTTGGCCTCTTCCCACTCTCCTAAGTCCCAGGAATATCTTCAATTTTAGATAGGCACTCTCACAAAAAACCTGAATAAAACTGAACTAACATCCAGAAACCATATAAAATATGCCAATCCAGTAATTTAAATGGAAGCCAAATTCCTGGTGCTGCCAAAATCTTTATCTGCTGATATACTTCACTTCACCTAATAATTTATATGTTCTAATGAATGGGAAAATGAAAAACGCTATTTCCTTTCTCAGCTCAATATATTTTTGCTCTCCGTTACCATATTGCTCACTTTTCCCCTGTTTTTTTCTTGACTTGACTATGTAGTTGAAAACCAGACAAGCTTATTTCCCAGTTAGTTCTCAGCTTTTCCTTCAAATGCCTTTCCCCGAAATCCTTTTAATCTCACCTCCCTCCAGTATGCTTTCTATATTAAGTAGATACAGAGTAATAAACCGACAATATGCAAGCCACTACAGGGGTGCAAAGTAACTTTACATCCATCTGAGATTTAAAGCAGCCGTGGTGGTGGCACTATGTGAGATTCTATAGTAGAAGGCGTAGGTGTGGGCAAAGTTATCCTTAGGGAGAAGTGCAGGACACGCTTCCAAGTGGAAAGTTCTTTGTTTTTATTGGAGTGGAGAAGGTGTGAGAAGGATCAATGAATAGAAAGACTGGAGGTGCAGATTTAAACCAGATTATAGCAGGCCTTGAATTTTAAGGCTAAGAGTTTCAGTTTTACTTTACAGGCAATAAGGACACACTGAGGGGAGTGTGTTATAATCAAAGTTGCTCTGTAATGAAGTCAGTTTGGCAGCAACTTGAAGAATAAGAGGCAGCATGGATTTCATACTTAGAAGATCAAATCTGTGTGCGAGACTACTATGTCCTACCCAACTGAACTGGGGTCAGTCCCCAAATCTGTCCGCATCATGCTCTGAATCAATAAAATGGAGATGGCGATGCGTGTCCCGAGGGGCTTGTGCACACAGGAGAGAAAACATGTGGGAAGGACCAGAGCCTAGGCCATGGTAAAAGTTCCTCGGAAAGGCAGCACTGGACACAAAAAGTTGGGACACTTGCTCAGTATTATAAGTAAAAAATCAGAATTGGGGAGAACTGGAAGAATATAGAAAGTATGTGCTGAGAGCCTATACATCATAAAGAACGCAGAGAGAAAACACAAAAGATAAATGACAATTCATGATCGGAAGGATGAAGACACCATATCAGAGCTAGGAATAGCAAAAGAATAATAAAATTGTTGTATCCCATAGCGGTTGGCCTCTCAGCTGCGTGATTCTGAAAATATATCAATTATAATGGTAGCAATGGGGTAAATAATACTTAATTTTCCTATAAATACATATGGCAGATGCTAAACTAGGAGTGAAATGTTATTTATATTTTTAAAAATTAAGAAATTAGAGCATAGAGATTTCTTAATAAATTGTTAAAGCTAAAGAATGGCTCGATATAGATATTAATCAAGGGGATCTGATTCTAGAATCAGTTTAATATCTACGTTATACTAAATGGGATTAGCATCCTAGAAGAATTTTAAATGGGTCAGCTTTCCTGAAGGAATGCTCAGTGCTGGCTGGCCTACTGCAAGGAGCTATGAAATATTTAGCTAATGAATTTCCAATAAAACAGATATGGGTTATGCATGTTTTATATGTCTATCTTATTATACATACAACTAAGATGTTTAAAATATTGCATATTTTGATCTTCTCTAAATAACCTCAAATCCAACAATAATCCCATCTCCAAAATGGAAATACATTTGCCGATATTAAGGATAACCTTGACAGCATTAATGCTAAGTCATGTGTATTAGGTTCAACTGAAATGTTGAGGGTCTTCCCTGAACATTAGACACAGATCTTCCCCATGTATGGCTGAAGGTCCATGTACGTCAGCCTAGACAGACACATTCAGAACTTGTATCTGTGCATCTGGAAGGTCTTAGTGGTCAGAAAAAGCTGGAGACCATTCCATGGATCTAACTTGCATCACATTCCTTCTCTCATATCTTGTCCCCTCCACCAGACTATGGTACAAACCTGATGTGCCCAATCTTTCCCTTGCTCAGGGAAGTGTCTCCCTCTTCTACCTAGAAGCTGCTTTTAATGCTCCTCCTTACTCTCCCTCACCAAGATACACAGGTAAGTTTTCAATGAGCTTTGGTTACTCCAAATAGGAGGACCACGATTCAACTTTTAGAACTACAAAAATGCAATGCAGAGCAACGTTTAACTAAGAGGCTTTGTTAATAAAAAATTTTAGGATTTCTTCAAAATATAATCTTAAAGCCAGATTGTTTCATTGATGAAGCAACTGTTTATAGGAAAAGTAGAATTACATTTTTGTGAACTCTTCTAAAAATTAGAGTGGTAGTGAATATTTTTCAACTCATCATTTCAACTCATTTCAAGAGGCCAGTCATTTCTATAACACCAAAACAAAAGCCATCTCAAGTAAAGAAAGGTACAGAGCAATTTCTCCTATAAAAAAGACACAAATAACCTTAAAAATTGCTAGCAAACTATATTCACCAACACAACAAGAATTATACACTGTGATGGTAGGGTCTTTTCCAAGAATATGCGATTCAAAGGGGATATGGTTATCTAATGGGATCATATTTGACCCAACAAAGGAACGAGGTATTTATATATGCTACACTATGTCCCTTGAAAACAAAGGCCACGTATTATATGACACCAGAACAGGCGTATTTGTAGTGACACATGTCAGGTAGTGGTAGGAAGGGCAGAAGTTTTTGGACCTGTTGAAAAAGCTGTAAAATTAATTACCATGCTGGTTGCAAACGTCATTGCACCGAACACTCAAAATAGGTACATGTACATAGATACGTGAATGAAATAGCTCAATAGATCTGTTAAAAATACTACTTGAGGCAACGAAAATGCTGGTAGCTTTGGGAAGAAAGCAAAAGGATAAAGAGGAAAGCTAGAATTTCTATTCTAAAAGAAATTTTAAAACCCCTACAGTGTATTATCTATCGACCCTGCCATAATATTTTGAATGATTCCCCATGGAATCATTTTGGAATGAATAGAATCAAATGGAATGAGTTTTATTAAATTGAAGTTTGGCAACTGAACATTTTTCTCAGCACAGAGAAAGCATACTTTTGTCCTCCACTGGACTATGCAGTTTCAAATCTACTTCCCCTCCCCCAGCTCGAGTCGACCCCCTCGTCAACTCTCCAGAAAGGACAGATATTAGCTGATTTAAATACACATTGAGGGATAAACTATTCCCATTGCAAGCTTTTCCTGAAGCTCAGAGGTCCTTGGAAGGTTAGTGAGCCAGAGTGGTCCAGAGGAATTGGTATAACCTCTGGAGAGAGATCCAGCCAAGTTACCATGCTGTCCAAGCTTGGAATTCAGATTAAGAAGGGCAATTTGGTAAGAGAAACTGCCTAAGCTCTGGCAATAAAACCATGGATAGGTCGTTAAAGTTACTATAAAGTAGTAACTGTTCTAAAAATTGTCACTTGAGTGAGAACCAGAGATCAGTATTTTAGGAGTTCTGATGGATTTAGTTAAGGTTTAAGAAGATGTGAGGATTATTCACAAGAATCAAATTTAGAGAATATTTAAAAGGAAAAGGGTCATTATTAAGAAGAAATAAGTAAGAGCGTAAGGTGGATTGCTGTGGTTTCAGAGGGGGCAGGGAGAGGACAAAACAAAACCTGTAATTAATCTTATAATATATGAGACTAAAAGAAATGAAAGTAGAATGAATATGAGTGACTTGAGTTTGTTTTGGAGTAGGAACATATTTAATAATGAAGGGATGGCCCAGCCTGAGCAGAAATGCTGGGGGAGAGATGAAGACAAGTTTATACAGGTCAAATTTATTGAGCTTTTAAAATATGATCAGGTTGGAATGAATTTCAGAAGCTGTGATTATTAAAACTACTTAATAAATACTTTTCTTCATTTTTATTTTGCCAAATTCTGTGTATTAAAAAGCACACAACTTTAAAGTGCTGCAATAGAATTTGGAGAATCCACCAAGCTGCGATAAATGTCTTGAAAAATGGATCAAATCTAACAAAAATCAATCTTGCCTGTTTTTCTAATTTTGGTTTCATCTCAAAGACCACATACACCCCTCAAGAAGTTGTGATAAGAGTAAGCCTGAAATATTGCACAAATATTCTAGAAATATTGTGGTGCTTGTTTGCAATAAGGACGTGTTTCCCACTGTGCTCCTCCCTTTCTCCAATATCCTAGCAAATACAGTAATATGTGCTGTGGGGCTAGAAAATCCCAACAAAAACAAGATCTAAATATCTAAACATATCCTTAGAAATCTGAAACAGCTACATATATTTTTAAAGGAAATATACATGGATAAATTTTAGGTTTTGGATATTAATGTTAGAAAAGAATACAACTTAGTTGGTAACAGGTGAGAAAGAAGGAAAGACAGGAAGAAGAGACAGTGTCCTTGGCAATGTGTGGATAGATTAACAATTAAATGCTTAACCAGAAGGAAACTGCTCACATATTTTTTACCGGAGAAGGTTAATCTAAACTGACACCAGTCTTGAAAAGGCTAGCTGTCACTTTCAATAGCAGGGGCACACAGTGGTCATTAGCTACCTAAGGGAAGAAGTTGGTAAATGCCTTGCTCCGGATCACACTTTTCCTGGAAAGATCAGCTCTTTGGAATCTCTGGATGGTCTGCATTAGGAAGGCTTGCCAGTCTGTGCAAGGTTTTGTTAACCTAGCTCAGCAGCAGGTCTTGATTGGTCATGGGAGAATCTGGGCTAAATGGTATACATTTCCGATGATGTAAAAGTAAATTAGAGAACAGGGCAAGTTATTACACCAGAGAACGTGGGGCAATAGGGAATAATAAAAATCAGGCTACTCTAATTTCCTTTGAACAACTAAATATATACAGGTCATTATTTCCTGTAATCTGAAGGCCTCCCAGCACAAGTCCCAGCCTAGCGTTAAAGCCTCTGAGACAAAAACAACAAAATTCAGTGTGGAGAGAAATGAAAAAGGCTGTAATGCTATTTAAAGAATGGATTAAGTACAGTTTACACATGCTGGATTTTCCCAAGTTGGAATGTTGAATTAGACAGTCGAGGAAGAAAACTCACTGTGTCTCAAAAACTCACATATTTTCCTAACAGCAATTTCATTTGTATCCTGTGTCATTTGTGCGTCACTGAAGTAGCTGAAACATATTTTCACTTTTCTTTGCCAAGACTCGAACATAAAGGGAATCACAGTTTCTTACTGAATCAGGTTTAGCTTATTCTTAACATTATTTCTCTAGAGACTGATCTTAGTCCTTAATTTTATGTCTGGGAAAAAATTGGTCTGTTCTCCTGAGACATACAGGATGCTACTCTTAGAGGAACAAAAATGTTCCTTTTCCCATCTTAGGTAGACCTGAACATCCCTCCCAGCACAGGAGGTCTCCTGGGCTTTCTGAAAATTCTATGAAGGTGACCATCACCTCCTTTTTGGTGGCAAGAAGATGACCAAAGTGAAGATTTTACCTCTAGTTTTGGCTGCACAAAATCTTTAGATCTAAATCATCAGATGGACTTACTAATCACACAGATTCTTGGGGAATCTAATCAGGCTAACTAAAGGGGTAAAACCCAATATCCATTTTAAACCAGTCCCCACAGAGACTGGGAGACTCCTATGGATACGAATGTTGGAGAGCCATGGCTAGCCGTTAGTCACTTTTTCATAAAACTTAACCAGAAGGATTTCTAGGGGTTTATTTACAATGTTTGTCTCTGAAGACATCTGACACTAAATTTAGAATGATTGTGCCAGGGTTTTGCTCTGTGTACTCAAAGGTTGGGTGGAGAAGTTGCTCTTCCTATAATATTAGATTCTGGTACTAAGTCAGTTTATCATAGAGACCTATGGCATTTCCACACGTCCTTATGGTCTTGTCTGTGGAATGATGCGTATTCAGTGAGGTTTTCTCATATGTGGGGTTCTTTGCTCTCTTGGAGCTAGTGCAAGACAGAAGGACTGAGGAATACCAGTCCTCATTCTTGGAGGTCAGAGAGGAGATATCACAGGGTCACTAGCAACGCTCTCTAGAAAGGCTGGAAAATACCCGGTGGTCCCGGAGGGTGAGATGGGAGTTTAGAGAGCTGGGGGTATGGACCTAGGGAGTCAGGCTGCAATGACTGGGACAATATGTGAAAGAAAAAGTGAGATGATGTGACCGGAAAAATGAGGCCCAGACATTTAAGACACAGTTAAACATGAGTTTCTAGACTATTCCTTAGGTAACTCCATACAGGGTGTCTTTTTACCTGGGAGGGCTCTGGTACAGGCAAACATCAAGTGCTCTGTCTTCTCTTGCAGAAATGCTCTAGTTTAGATGGAAAAATTACCAACATGTACAATGTAGTATCTGACTCATTATTTTATGCTCTTATAAAGATGCTATCTATGCGTTCAGGTTAAATTATTAAGGTTATCAAGTTCTTCAAAGACTATCATTTCTTAGCCTTAAAATAAGTTTTTAAAAGGTGATAGCAGAGAAAGAGATGTGGAGGAAGGGAAAGGGCACTTTCTGTTGGTACCAAGCAGGGGGTGCAAAGGGAATAAGGGTGGGCGGACAGAAAAGGGTACAGAAAAGATTAGTGACAGAGAAGGTAAATTGTGTCAGCTGCGCAAGTTTGCTTCACTCTACCACTGGTGTGATCAAAAATCTTGTGCTCTTTGTACTTATTTTTTCTTAAAAATATTTGTAATTCAGAGCACCTAAAATGTTTTGAAATTATCTTATGAGGCATTAAACACATTTGCTTTGATGACATACATGACTTTGAATTAACTTGGTAAATGCATTTCAGAGTCACGCTTTCATGTTGATTCATAGTAATATTTGTAACTTTTCCAAGGTTTTCCCCTTTATTTTGGTAATATAAATATTATTAATATTAATGTACAGAAACAATGATTTCTTTACCTGGGAAGGAAAACTGGGTACCTCCGTTTTTAAAATAAGTATCTTTTAGGATTGACTAGGATTGGGGGGTGGGGAATAAAGTTAAACAAAACAGAGAGCTAATCCTTAGTATTTAAAATTGGGGTGGGCAGAAAGGTTAAATGGAATTGAGTTCCGTTGTCATTGCCAGAAATTGTCTCTGAGAAAATAAATATACAATCCTTTCCAAAAGGAAAAAAAAAGTGAGAACAGGGTTTTTTTTTTTTTTTCATGTAATTTGCTGTTTGTTTCTGAAAAAAAAAAAAAATCTGCTTCCACATAGGTCACTTGGAATCATTTTGTCTACATCCTGGACTGCACGTAGGGAGGGAAGAAAGAGCCTGGGATCTGAGAAGAGGAATGTGGCAGGGCATGGGAACTGCGATGTCGTGATGCTCACCAGAGCATATTTTGGCTTTTCTTAAAACAAGCAAGCATCGCTGGACCTTTGGAAACCAGCGAATGAGTCTACTATCAGGCTACCTATCAGGGGCTCCATGCCTGAGAAAAAGTGTGTGGGTTTGTAGCTGCAGCCTGAGGCGCTGGCAGGCTCCTCTGTCCGCCCCTGCTGCTCCGACTTCCAGTGCTGTGGGGCGACCTTTGCCCCTGTCCGGTGTACTGTTACAGTTCATTTCAATAATTAAACAGTTCGGGGATGGCAGGACTTTGGTGTTGTCAAGAGAACATCAGGGCAGTGGCTTTTCCCAATACTGAAATCAGGAGTGTTTGCATTTAATTATATTAGCTAGTGCCTGTTCATTAATTTTCCCAATCACGGGGAGACATGTTGCTGGGAAGATTGGCAAGGGGTTAAAGCGGTTATTAAGGCAGGGCATTTCAAAGGAAAGGTACCGAACTCTGACAAAATCAGATGTCTGAAATTTCAATCAAGCGCCCTGGGTTCCCGGGGCAGCTTCACTCCACAAAATAAGACAGCTTCCCTCCCATCTGAAAGCCCAGCTTGCCCAGGGAACTGGGCTGGCTCACTGGGTGCCGGCTCCAAAGGCTCCCAAGGTACTGATTTCCCGGCGGTCCCTCTGAACTCCGTGTGATCGGTTGCTGTACCACTTTTGAAAAGTCTCTCACATCCTCACTTACTTCTGCTCAGTGAAGCTTTACCACTTCCCCACTTCAAGGAAAAAAAAAAAAAGAACATAATGTACTTAGTGAAACCAGCAAATTTGCCATTTTTGCTACTTTAGCAAAAATGTTAATACTTCAACTTTTTGTTAGAGATGTCTTGGAAATTTTGCTTATTTTTTCCCCTTTGGAGAGTTTAATGTGTACCTTAATGTCCCCTTTCATTATCGGCCTGGCCTTCTCCCTAGCCCTTCCCTGCTGACTCTGGTCCCCTGTCCGGTTATTTTGTGGTTGTGGCTGGCTCTTGGTCATTCAGACATGTTTGTGGCTTACAAGTGTATCAAATTAGATGCTGTAGTCTCCTAGGCCCACTCCATATACCCGGACAAAATCCGTCTTGCTTACAAATCCTCACTGGCCTTCCCACAATCTTTTATCGCCTATCTGCTTTGTGAGCTAGAGAAAGGCCAAGGCCTGTCTCTGCTCAAACAGAAAATGGCCACGTCATAACACTACAAAGGTACAGCACAGATTTTTACATACACATGTTTAATTCACATATAATAATTGGACATAGTCATTGGCTAAAGAACGACATTTAAACACACATATAAAATGTGTAATAATCCCACTGCCTTCTTCAATTCTTAAGGACATAGTTTACCAATAAACTATTTGCTGTTTCAGCTATTAAGCAATCATGTTGCTTATAGCCATGTTCTACGAGCAACGGCCTAATTTCAGCCAAAAAGCTATACTTCTGGCCTGACTACCCAAACATTTAAATAGAGCGAACGATTAGAAGTTTTGTCTTATCTCTCCCAGGCTAGCTATAACTCCTGTGGGCTTAGAAAATGCATTTTAGAGGTGGATAAATTCAGCATCCATTATGGTCCTGGCGATTTGTGTCCTTTAGAGTCAGTCTTTTAAGTTCCATACTGTCTGTCCCTGTTTCCTCATCTGCAGATTGGCACATTTTATTCACCTGCTTCTACTCCTTCACGAGCTCCTTGTGAGTAAAGACTCCTGTCATTGCAGTGCCTCGTACAGAGTTACTCAATAAATAAATTTCTCTGAAAGGGACAGACGGGCGGGTGGAAGCAAAGATGGATGGAAGGGTGGTGGTAAGGCGCTGGGGCTTTTACTGGACAGACGTTTGAAGACTGTGAATGATGTTTCGAATGGCGTCTCTCTTTGCAGAAGTTCCTTCTGCGTTTTCATCTCTGTGGCTATTCCAAGGCTGGACATGCTCCATGCCTTGTTTCCCTCCCTGTTCCCATCATAACCGCTTTATCTTTAGTCCTTTAACTGTCTGTTTATCTAATTTGATCAGTAAGTGAAAGGGGCTTTATGGGCTGCAACTTTGAGATAACTTGTATGTTTTATCAGAGGTTTTTTTCTCATGCTTCATTCCAAGGAAGTGACTAATATGGGAATGTCAGTAAGGCTGTTAGGAAAAGTATTTTCTGTAGGAGGCTTCGGAACTTTAAGTCATATCCCATCAACATTTGCCTCCTCTACCTGGGGCTAAAGCTAACACTGAATAATACTTTGTACCAATAAAGGAGCAGCTAAGACCAACTCATTCGGGGTAAAAAGTTAGGGAGTTCATATTGGAAGGCTGAGGTTCCACCAGGAAGGCCCCTTGAGCACATGCTCTTACTGTGGAAGGACACGTTTAATGCCGGCAGCCCAGGCTCCCTTCCCCACCCTCAGGGGAAGCGAAGTCAGAGTGTCAACATGAAATATTCAACTCTCAGATTTTCCAGGTGTACACAAGCCAAATCTTGCAATGCTGTTGGCGACATAACAGGGTTGCAAAATAATGGAGAAATTTTCTAGTGAATGATTCTCTGGCTATCTTAAGAATATCCTTTATTCCTACTTATGCTTTAAAACTTGGTATTTCAACACTGATGGGAGGTCAGAGTGGAACTCAGACAAGTGTCACATATTTTGCTGAGGCAACAGGTATATAAAAAGATTTGTTAAAGCAAATATACAAGGATAAAGCAAGAATTGAATAAAACACTGAAGTTTAATAGTTACACTGTGGGGACATTTCTTAACCAGGGAGAGGATATGTCTTACCCATTCTCCTAGTGCCAAGTTTATGGATATTAGTTTCTGAAAGCATACACTGGCATATGGTTGAAAAGGTCTTCAAACTATAGGGCCAGAAAAACACACAGAGGGATAACACTGTGATCCTGTTTTCATGTAAATAACTCCTACTCCTTGTGGATGATCTATAGATACTTACAAAAGAACATGTAGAGGAGAAAGAGACCACAGAGTTATGCAGAGAAAAAGAAAGAAAGGAAGAACAAGAGAAAACTAGCAGAAGAGGCCGCATACCGATCACCACAGAGGGAGTGAATTTAGCTGTATGGACATAGGGTACAGAAGAAGATGTAACGTACAGAGCAATGGAACACTGAGAACCAAGGGGCAGACTGAGGGCTTATTTGTTATTTCATTTATGCCTTCTGAGCAGAGTTTGTCATGGTTTATCACAGCATCAATCCTGTCATGTAGGTACCTTGGCTCCCCATTTCCCACAAGAAGAAATCAGAGCTCACGAAGGAAACACCACAAGGCTCAGGTCAGTGCGGAGTACAAACGCATCCAGGTCGCCACTGCACATTGCTCGGGCTCCTGTAAGTGTCTATAGATCACATGCTTTGCAGTGATGGCCTTTGATTTGACTGAAGTGTTCCTCAGCTTCCCAGGGAGAGGTGCAGCCTCCAGTGTAAGCACAGTGGTGTGGTGCAGAGGAGCTGTTACGGGAGCGATGGAGGCTTCGGTTCCTGCCGACTTGCTCACTCAACGGTTATCTGCTTTTAGGCTTCTAGGTTTCCTTCTTTCTCATCTGCAAAATGAGTGGCTGAGGACTCAATAATCCTTTTAGGTGTTCGGCTCAAATACTCTGTGTTTCACTTGAATTAAATGAAAGTGAACATAAGCAGGTCTGAGTTCTAAAACTATATAATACAAATATAGAAATATGTGTATTCCCAGGCAAGAAAAGGTTGCTAAGGTCATTAAAAGAACTGTGTAAAATTTGCATTGCATTAAGTAGATGCAAAAAATGGCATGAGAATATGAACAAATGTGAAAGTCAGAGAACAGATATTTCAAAACTTTCTGGAAAACATTCGAAGGGAAAAAAGAAGAGAGTTGGTAGGAGAAAGGTTGAATCAAAGTTTTTCCCATTGGGGAAACAGCTGCATGCTGTTTCTTTCCTCCTAACAGACTTGTGTCCTGATTTCAGAGTACAGAGTCGTGTGTAGTATTGTTTTCCTTCACACAACTAGTTCCATCCAGTAGACTATATCCTGGACACGGTCATTTCATAACCTTTGTTCATAATTTGCTCTAAGTAGCTTATGTAGTAATAATCCAATCATCATTTTATCCAACCCATAGTCTGTGAAACTATCAGGTGTCATAATTACACACAATAATCTAAACTACACTTCACGGATTTCTAACTTACTTTGTAGCTACTGAAACTTCTGCTAATCTATATAATGAGGTTAGTAAGAATAAATAGATTAAATTACAAATACATTTTGAAATCTGATTTTCATCCTTTTTGCCTTTTCCAGAGAGCATGAAGATATTTCTCTATTCTCATCTCTGTACAATGACTCTAAGGCACAGATAGTGGACACTCCTACTATAATTCACCCTGTGATAAGTGAGAACGTGTGTCCAGAACCCACATGCTCAACTACCAGTTCAAGCTCTCCCTTGATGGCCTATTCAGTATTCTATCTGAGATTTTCAGTGGTCCTAGGGATACCCCAAACTGAACATCGGACAGGATAGAGCGGGTGTCAGAGAAGGCAAGAGTAAGGTCTGCAGAGATGGGAGAACTAATGCATCCTTGATCTGCGACGCCAACTCTCTGGAATGTTTCATGTATAAAATGTGAATGGTCACTCATAATTAGAAAGACTGTTGTCCAAAATTAATGATGTTATCTTTTCATGAACAATTATAAAACTATGTAATATATGCATCTCTATTATCATCTCAGAGAAATAGCATAAATGATCTCCAATTTCTTCACTGTTTCTTTCAATTTTAATATTGTCTATTTTTGGTAGTTAGAGGGAACATGGGTACATTATTATAAGGAAAGTATACATTATAAAATTAATCTTACCTCTCTGCCTAGTTCCTTCATTCTTTTCTGTGTTTGCAGAGAATACACAGCACATTTTTATCAGTGGTTCCTAAAATGCAATTCTCCCAATCGGCAACATTAGCACCAACCTGGACATTTGATGCAAATGCAGATTTCAGAGCCCTTCTCCAGACCTACTAAATTAGAAACCTGGGGGGTGAAGTCCAGCTCTCTGTTCTGACAAGCACTCTAGGTGATTGTCACGGAAACTAACATTGGAGCATAAAGCTCTCTCTTTAAGTAAAGCCTTCAACTTCACACATACACACTGAGTGACCACCGAATGTTAGATACTACACATAATAAACAGGGAAAGGGAAGAAGGAAAAGCAGATTTCTTGATTCCTACTTCTGAACTTCCACAGCATTTAAGGGGGAAACAGGAAAGAGGAAAGGATTGTGTGAAGCCTTAAGAACGATAAACTTAAAATCTTGTTCATCTGGATTAGAAATGGCAAGTCATTCAATTTAAGTTACCAAGATTTCTCCGTTATGTGACACCAGACTCAGATGTCGTGCAGTCAAGAATGGGGTCTAACAGGATGTTTTTATCTTTTCTGTTATACTAATGAAATAGAAATACATGAAACACTAATTTCTCAGAGGAGGAAGACAGGAGGAGGAGGTGGAGGCAGCAGATTGCAAAAAGACACAGAAATTAAAAGGAGGAGGAAGAGAAAGAGGAGGAGGAGGAAACAGGCCACGCAGGCCCAAGGTCTTTCCTTCCCTTTTATCTTTTTGAGTTGGCGTCTCCCTATGCAGTTCAGGCTGGCCTTTGTTCGACTCACTTTGTACCCCCGGCTGGCCTGGAACTCACAGCAATCCTCCTGCTTCAGACTCCCCATTTCTGTGATTATAGGTCCATGCCTGGCTGCAAGATCTTTCTTACAGGGGAAAAATACCTTGCTTTTGCCCAACTACTTGAGCAAAGACAAGTTCAAAGAGAAATGGCAAAAGGAAGGGAGAGGCCACAGTGGGGAAGTACTAAGTGCAAATTAGGCGGGTGGGGAAATCCTTGGTTCCCTGCCCTCGGCTGCAGTGTGGAGGTGAAGACACTGACCCAGGCAGGGAAGCAGTTGCTCTCCTGAGCACATTCCCCAGATGCACAGTGTCTGCCAGCACTTCAGTTACAGACTCCCTGCTGTTTTGACACATTAAAATAATTTGCACCGAACTCTCACAATATATATTTATTGATGTATTTTTCTATGACTTTCATGTGTGTACAGTTAACGAAAAAGCCTAATTTCACTTTTTTCCCATAGAACAGTATTTTGCTCCGTCTTCATCAGCCTCGTAGGAAATCACTAATTAAGATTACAATGAAAAGGCGCCAGAGGTTATGGTGAGAGAGGAAACACTGACCTGCTCATGAGGCCCTGGATTCTCAGTGATTCAGAGAGATATCTAAGGAGTAAAAGTTCTTCATAGTTAGTATGGATTTCTATCAGCTGAACCATCTACCGCGCCTACCGTGAGCCCCTCCCCCTACAAAGTCCATCCTGGTACTTCCTCATTAGCTGCCTGCTGAACAGGGAACTGCTAGCAGCAGGGTGGCCATGGCATATAAGGAGAGGAATGTCCAAGGAACATTTAAACTTATTTGGTTGCACAAAGTATTCCTCTCTCTATGACTCATAAACCCGCAGTTCTTTAAACAAAACAAAATTAACAACGTGTTTGTGGGTTCTTTGAGAAGTTGGTTAAGGCTACATAGAAAGAGCTTTGAAGAGCCCAAGACACGTTTAAAGGTAGACCTTAAAAAAAAAAAGCAGCTCAAATTCGATGAGCAAGGATTTGGCGGATATCAAAACTAGAAGCACAAATGACTCAATCATCTGAAGAAATTTTGGATAGGTTTTTGGATTAACTTCTGTTGCTGTGAAGTGATGTTTTCATTTGTGTGGCCAGGAATTTGTGGAGATGGTTTTGTTGGAGAATAAACAATAGGAGAAATATTAACTCAGTTGGGTGTTGGGGGAAAAGCCTAGCAACAGACTAAGCTCTTAGGTTCCTTCAGCTGGGGAATTAAACTACCAGGAAGAAATCACAACATATTTGCCGGGCGTGGTGGCACAGCACGCTGAGGCAGGAGGATCATTGCAACTTTGAGACAAGCCTGAGCTACAAGGTGAGCTCAAGGCCAGTGTAAACTGCATAGTGAGACCCTGTCTCAAAAAGACAGAAAAAAAAGCATTATATTTATGTGTTAAAGGCTTGGGACTAGGAGTGGCTCGGGGAGGTGCTGTACAGCTCTAGAAGGTGAAGCCTTGTGAAAGCTTCCTAGCCAAGACCCTGGCAGAATCTTTTTCTATTTTTGTGGTTTTAGCTATGATGCGAGCACTCTCCTCCTGTACACATTTCCCACTGTCCACCTAGCATGCCCCCTGAGCCCAAAGCGATGCAGCCACCTGAACTTGCAGTGAAATTTCCAAAGCTGTAAGAAAAACTAAACTTTTCCTCTTATAAATTAGGTATACCAGGCTTATTGCAGCGACACCCCTGGGTATCTACTTTTAGGCTAAATGACCTCTTTGAAGAATACATTTTCTCGGTTTACTGCCTGTTAATTATGCCGTTTATTTTATGGTTAGAATCAAGGCATTCAATTCCTTCTACCCCGTGCCCTCCCACACACAGTTCTACTTAGAGTCATGCTAATTTGATAAACATTGTTGTTTTCACTGTGAGTGTATGACCAAGCTGAGGGCCTCTAAATCTTTGAATTCAATCACTAGTCTTGGCTATATTATTTCAAAGAGTATACAAAGAAAAGAGAGCATACTAGATAAATATACATACACCTATTAGTACTTTCTGAGGACAGTCAATACCTTACATAGTCTGTTCATGACTGGTTTATATAGGATCCTCTAGGATTACTTTATGATTGGATTAAATTAGTGGGATATACACCCCAGGTCCCACTAAGTTTTTGGAGGGAAAAGTAAGAATAGATATTTTTCCAGAGACAAGCTACCCCCCAAATAAAAACTTTTCAAGATAAGTAAAACCTTCAAACAATGTCTCACCTCTCCAAATGATGAAGCTTAACCTTTGGATAACGCTATACTGCACATACGGAAGCAGGACTGTAAACACAAGAAAAGGCAAAGGCGGGGCCTATATTTCTGTCTAGAGTTTGTAATAGCATGCAATACATTTTAAAAACTTCTTCTGAAAATGATAATTTAAAATCATTAGAAATCCTTAGGTACTGTATCAATATGTGTTTGTGGTCTTAAAGATGAGCCAAATTGAAGATAAAATACTATCTTTTATCACGCTTTATATTTATTTTATTGTATTTATTTTTTTACAATGCATTATATTGAGAATTTTACTACCACTATTGGGCTTACTATAAAGATATTTTCTTCCCAAAATTGATATTGAAGACATACTTTGGGAAACATCTCGATTTTTTTTATACTTATCCAGAACGTTTCACATTTCCTCTCACTTTTCCCTCTGCTCCCTTGGTGATGACTTCCTGGAAGACACGGAAAATGATTCACGCCCCTAAAATTTCTATGACGAGTTTGCTGCATGTGTCACTGACGTAGAAAGAGTGAATAGTAGTAAGTATTTAGATATTCACGTATTTGGGGTTCAAGAGCAATAGAAACAGCAAGAGAAAAGAAAGGGAGATGAGCGCGGCAGATAATTGTGCTGTGGATAGAAAATGTGGTGAGTGGGAGAGATGAGGCGAAGAAACAAAGTCTCCAGGAGTAGACAAGGCTTCTGCTTCCAGATGATGTCGGGTAAGAACAACCCAGACATTGGTACAATTCTAATATTTTGATATTTAAAAATTCCCAAGTCTATCCATGCTTAAAAGCCAGTAAATACAAAAGAAAGCAAGGACAAGCTGTGGTTCTTAAGCAGGACAAATTCAGGAAAGGGCTGTTAGGAGGCCTGTGAGTGAGATTTCCCAAAGGATTATAAAAAGCCGCAGTGCTGGGCCAGAGCACATTGCTTCTCACGGTCTCCTTTACCTTTTCCCTGCTTCCTTTCTGTGTCTCTTGTTTATGCTGGACATTTAGGGCTTCTTCCTTTTAACAAGTTCTTTAGTCTTTGACTCGCCTGTTACCACAGAGTTTTATGCTTTTGTTATAAGGCAGTGAGCTTGCTCCACACACAATCGAAATTGAGGAAAAATACCCCTTCAAAGCCCCCCCCTAATCAAATGATGGCATTGCCCTTTTCAGTGTATGATTAGAGAAAGAAACAATCTGTTTCACTCCTTGTATTAGAACAGCTAGAAAGAAATGAATACAGGGGGCTGAGCAGTTCTGTGAAATCTTTGATGATAGAGAAGCACAAGTGTTCCCCACCAACAGCAGAATGATAAGTCCTCTAGTATAAGGGATGTAACGACGTGGCTGTATGTTACTGCCCCCTTCTTCGTTGTCCAAAAGCACCTTTAAAGGGGAGGCTACGTCTGGGTGGGATTCTCCAGTACAGAGATTCTTTTCAAATAACAATTGTGGATACACACCACTCCTATAGACGTAAGTACACGGACGATGTGCCAAAACATTAGGGCAGAAATTTGGTTCCCATGGCACACTTGCAGGAATCCAACTATGTGCAGCAGTGCATAAATTTTTTGAACATTTCAAGATTATAAAGTACATACTTTCTGTGAAGTCCAAATTGCTTGTTGGTTTGCTTCATAGTAAAACAATCTGGTGTATTAAAGAAGACAAAAATATACAGGAGTTCAGAATATTTTGTTCACAGCTGAAAGTACTATGCTTCTATTTCTCTGTAATATATGAGGCCAATAGATAATAGGTAATGATATGAGGAAATAATACAGTATGGGTTGAAATTTTACTTCCTGATACTTTGAGAATAAATACAAAGAGAAAACAAGCAAAATAGCACCCACCACCACTGCATGTAATCCAGGAGAAAAGAATAACATAGCAGGATAAAATGGGAATAAATAAAAGATATGTGGCTGTCAAATTCCTGGAAAGATATATGGAGATCTTTAATGCAGAGTAAGTAATAGGAACTGATTGCCATTGAATTACACCCACTGGGGAAGACACGGAGGGGCACATACAAACTCAAGATGAGATAGAACATGTTTTCAAGATTTACTCAAAAGTAGTAATAACTATCCTGTGTGTGAAGTAAGCAAGAACACAGGACTCCTGGCCACCACTCTTAAATTTCCTAGACTGCACTGAAGATATGACAGGTAGATTGTACGCTTGAGAAAGTTCACTCAAAAGCATGTTGATGAAGGAAATGTAAGACACTTCTGCTAGGGAATGGGAGGTAAGGAATTATCTGTGGTGGGGGCCACTGTTGAGCATTAGCAGCTTTTATTCTCCTAACATCATGCTGTTTTTCCTAGGAAAACCAACTCTCTCCTACTCTTCATTCATTCACTTGCAGTTCTCAGCTCCAGTTCTAGGAATCTTGTGATGTGAATCCAGGCAATGAAATCATGGCATTCCGTGGCAACAGAGACTGGTTGAGTGTAAGACTCAGGGGCAGGCGGAGGCCAAGAGCCCTCCTGAAAATGAGTGTCTATGTTAGGGTTATTGAGAGGTCCCAACTCAGCCTAGCATTTCAGAAGGTCACCTTGTCAGCAGGACATTGGCAAAGCCTATGGGGAATAAAGACAATCCGTGTAAGGCAGAGCTAAGGTAGGAGTACAGCAAATAGGACCCTAAATTCATACAAGGTTGTGATACCTGTCATGCTTAGCACAAACATCGACTGCACATTTTGTTCTTTGATTCCCATCTCCTGAATTACTGTTGTTGTTTGTTCCTTTCACCCGCTTGAGTCAGTTTCACTCACGTGCAACCACAATATTCTGGTCGACACGTAAATGCCAAGGGAGACCACGGTGTGGAGTCACTGGAAAGTATGCAGTCGCCAATGTTGGGAGACATTGGTGGACAAACTGGCCTCCTGGGGAGTTAACACAAAAAGCCAAACCCACTACTTTCCTCATATCCTTGAGGAGTCTTAGTATTTTCTTTCAAACATTGCTAAAATAATTTCCTCATGGCCTTTTCAAAACAGTCATATCTGATTGCACGCATTCTAAACTTCTGGTCACTTTATTTTTTACACACCTAAATACGCAAATGTAGTATGGTTCAACTGCAAATCTGAACCACTGAACTGAAGGAAATGCTCACCCAGCCTAGGCTACACAGTGAGTTCAAGGCAGCCTGAATTACATAGTGAGATCCTGCCTCAACAGACAGAAGAAGGAGAAGGGGAAGGGGAAAGGGAAGGGGAAGGAGGAGGAGGAGGAGCAGGAGGAGAAAAGAAGAAGAAAGAAGAAGAAGAAGAAGAAGAAGAAGAAGAAGAAGAAGAAGAAGAAGAAGAAGAAGAGGAAGAGGAAGAGGAAGAGGAAGAGGAAGAGGAAGAAGAA
>PVLD010003831.1:0-73130 GCA_004027595.1 Dinomys branickii | reverse complement strand
TTTATTGTAAATCACTGATTTATATATTGCCTTAATCTTTCTGTCTAGCACTGTAGAGAGGAAATTAAATTATTAATGCTTAGAATGATATAGTGTTTATATAAGTATTTTATTTATATTTTAAAACTTTATTTGTAATTTTAAAGTTCTTAAAATATTTTGATCAGATACTTGCTGCATATTATTTGGTTCTCTGACCCCGGATCATCTAATCCAGTAGTTCTTAGACTGGAATGCCTATTGGAATCATTAACAGACATTTTCAACAATATATATTCGTGGGAGAAGCTTGGCTCAAAGATTCTGATTCAGGGCCTCAGAGTATGGGCACATGCATTTGCATACTTTATGAGTTTGGTGTGCTGATCTTTGAAAAACCGTTGGTCTAGAACTCAGATATTCTCTTCTTTACAAAGAATTATAGTCCCCAAATGTGAAAAATGACAATTTTCACTGCTTAAAAAGGGAAGTGAATTTCTGTTCAGAAGTTCCAACTTTAAAAATTAATGTAAATTGTCGCAAGCGCATTATGTGGCACGTAAAATGAATCGTGGCACCATTTTTCAGGTACAGAAATCCAAGCACCACACATATCCAGGTTTAAAATTATGCACCTGAATAAAAGAAGACTCAGGATGAATTTTGTCTCTTAACTCCAAATCCTGTTCTATTTTCTTTAGTTTATACTTCACAGTTTTTCGTAAGTGAACAGTGACTCCTTTTACACCTCTAATCGCTTGTGGCCTTTTGGAGTATGTTGTTACAGTCAGCATGGTTTCCTCATGTCATGCTAGCTCCTTAAATATGTCTTTGAAGCAGAGGTTGGAAATAGTTTAAAATTTAATGGAAAAAAATAGAAGAAGGAAAAAACACATAAAATTAGTATTTCCTAGATAAAGCCACTTCTATCTGTGAAGGTACCCACTGTGCTAACTAGACAGGTTCAGTCTGTACTGTTCTGTAAGAAGGCTGAACCCTTACGCACTTTCCTGCTGTAATTTTGTTTTCATTAGTTGAGATGAGACACCAGCTCTGAACAGATTTTGCTAGCATTGCGGTTACGTACCTTCTGTCTGAACCTAATTACTGTCCCACACCACCAAATGTTTGTTCTTCCTTCACCTTCAGTATCTCAGCTGCTAGGAAGTAAATCCCCAAACATTCACTGATTAAGTTCTTGTTTCATGCTTGTAAGTTAATATTGAGATGCTAAGCCAGAAGGTGGAGGCATTGTTAGTGACAACTAAAATTAAAAACAAAGTGAGAATTAATTTGTTTCTATAGCTGTCAATGGGGACTTCTCCAAGGGAGTGCTGGTATACCACTCCAGTTGCTTGTACTGTGCTAACAGGGATTATATCTGGTTGCTCATCTTCAATAAATACCAAGCGTTTAGCATGTAATGAGACTTTAGGCTGTCTGGTAGGTTGAGACTCCTGACGTCTTTGTTTTTATTTTTTGTTTCAGATATATTTTCATAGACATATTCGTACCACAATTTCATTTTTCCTAAGTACTAAAACAACATGCAAATATGATACTTGGCTCTATTTTCTTAAATTATTGAATCTTTAAATCCATTCATTTCAATCTTGAGTTTGGAAAGTGAATTTAGAAATATGTTTGTAAAGGCCATACAACATTAAATAAATAAAAATACATATATTTGTAAAGTGGCTCTGTGACTAGTATTTTCTCATTTTTAATTAAACTGTTAACTGCTCCATAAGAACACAAAGTTGTACATCTTTATGTGAGCACCATGTGCTACTTTAATAAATATATTCTATAATTATTAAATCAGGGTACACATATCTATCTCTCAAGCATACATTTCTTTATAGTTAAAAATATTTAAGATTGTTTCTTCTAGCTTTTTGAATTCTACAGTACGTTACAGTTACTCATAGTCACCTGACTGCAGCTCTCACTCGTAGCTAACTATAACAGGTCTCACTGACCAACATTTCCGTACCCTGAGCCCTGCCCCTCTCCCCAGCTGCAGTAACCACCATTCTAAGTTCCAACTTGTAAACTTTTTTCATGAGTTAAACTTTTTTTAACTTTTCTTACATTTTATGCCTGAGTAGGATTATGAGTTACTGGGTTATCTGTATCAGGTTCATTGTATTCAATATAATGATCTCCATGTCTACCCATGTTGTCACAAACCACGGATTGTCATTCCTTTTTATGGGCAAATAGTGGGCTATTATGCACTTCCTCAGTCACCTTCTTGCCATGGAGACACAGTACCTGATGCCTGAAACTTACGGGTGGAAGGGCTCATTGTGGCTTACACTTCAGGTCACTGTCAGCTGACTGTAAGGCGCCATAACATGGTATAGACAGGCAGAAGCTCGTCACGGGATGGTGTGGAGAAAGCAGACGGAGTGTGGGGAGGAGCTGGGGAGGGAGACAAAGCCTTCCACGTCCCAGTAACCTGCTTCTTCAGACCAGACCCCACCTCCTAACAGCAAGTCAGCGCTAAACCCTCACTACGCAGTCGATTCCCGCCAGGAGCACACGAGGTGCTTGGGCGACATTTAGATGTAACTGCCAGCGTTCACGTTTTCTAGATTTCTCTGTTGAACCATGTTGGTGGACATGTAACTGGTTTTCTCTGCCTAGGTCTTTTGTTTCTCCCTGAGGCTCCACACAAATCCCAGCATTGTTTTTATTGTTGCAAGAAGGTCATTAGTACTTTGATAGAGATTATGTAGAATCTGTAGACAGTTTGGAGCAAGAAGGACATTTCAACAATATCGATTATTCTACTCCATGAACACACAACCTATTTCATTTTATTATTTTTTCTTTCTCCTCCATTTCTCTCATAGATATTTTATAGTTTTCATCATAGAGATCTTTTGCCTTGGTATGGTTTAGGCCTAAAATGTTTCCCAAAAGTCTCATGCATTCAGAGATGGGGGTTTGGGAAAGTGACTTGGATCATGGAGATGTCAGCGGCTGAATATGCTATTAGTAGGTGGAGTCTTGTTAAAAGAAATGAATCACTGGGGTGAAAATTTTGAAGGGTGCATCTTTTCTTTTACTCTCCGTCTCTTACACTTCTTGCTGTCACGGGCTGAGCCGCTTTCCCCAGCCACCTCCTTCCACACTGGCATCTCTGCTTTGGAGCCACATGGCTGTCCATGGAATGGTCCCTCAGAAGATATAAGCCAAAGTGAATTTCTCCCTTTTGAACTTGCAGAAGTTGGATATTTTGACCAGTGACAGAAATGTGATTAATATTCATTTTTTGTTAAATTTATTCCTTGGTATTTTTTTGCAACTACTTTTTTCTCGATTTTTGTTTCAGATAATTTGTTTTTTGTAGTTAGCAATACTACTGAGTTTTGTACATTGATTAGGTATACCACAATTTTTCTGAATTTTTTTCTATTTCCAGCAGTCTTAATGGACTCTATAAATATGATTTTGTCCCTTGAAGATACTGAACATTTGAATTCCTTGTTTCAATGTATACTTTTAATTTTTTTCTTTTGCCTGTCTTCTACGGCTAAAACTTACACTAAAATATGAAATGAAAGTGGTGACAGCAGGCATCCTTGTG
Source organism: Dinomys branickii (assembly GCA_004027595.1). Classification (NCBI taxonomy): domain Eukaryota; kingdom Metazoa; phylum Chordata; class Mammalia; order Rodentia; family Dinomyidae; genus Dinomys; species Dinomys branickii. Next base: position 69,553 of record PVLD010003831.1, on the reverse strand, counting down.
TTGACCCATACATTATGAAGTTTTGCCAAACCTTCTCCTTTTCCCCGTTCAGTGTGGTATTAGTTGCTGGCTTAGTATTCGTGGTCATTATTATGTTGAGGTGATTAGGTAGGCTGAAAGGCAACAAGGTGGTAGAGAGATATGTGAGGTTCTCCTGCACTATTCCTTTTAATATATTAAATTCATGTGGGGCTCATCTTGATAACTTAGCCTTTTTAATTGTGATAACTTCGTGGTAACTGCTCCAATAATATATATGCTCATAAATTGAACATTGATGGGGAAAATCCAATTGATCTAAAATTATTTTTAAGAGTCAACATTCCATGTACAAATTAATGGAGGGGCTTTGGAGTTAACTACTAATTAAAAATTAAAATTATCTTTTAATCATTGAGAGATTATAAAAATTGGTTTAGAGTTGTGTCACATGTTGCTAATTTTCACAAATTATAACTATTAAATATTTATGGATGTTGTTATCAAAATATCTTCTTGATACTTGGTTGTATGGCTTTCGGTAGAGATATGATATAAAAAGTTATAATAGTGCTGCCAAGCACTCTTAGGCAAAGGTAGGCGCTCTGGATACTCGCTGAACATGTAATGCTACCACTGGGCATTATGCCATTTCAAAAACTCTTAACTATAGACAGAAGCCAAGTGGAGAATCGAGATTGCTTTTCCACACTGGTAGAAATGTGCTATTGTCCTGTAATCCTTTGCTGGATTGCACTGAAAGAGAGCCAATTGAAATGAAGCACATCTAAATAAGATCCAGAGTTCTACATGGTGATGCCCCAAAGTGTAGTTTTGGTGAAAATTTTGGTCATTTGAAGAACCAAACAAATGTCAGTTTGAATGGGAAGGACAGTGAGTAATGCCAACATCAAAAAAACAAAGACGTTGAAAATATTCGACAACGATGTTAGATTTGCCGTCATCGAAATATTTCAATGACCATTCGTAAACATGAGTGAAACTAAAAGATCTCAGTGAATCAAAAGTGTCAGCAGATAAATAGAATTCAAAGCAAAAAGAAATAAAAACGAATGAACAGGCATTAGGCTCTGTGGGACTATCTACCATTTATGTCATTGGAATCATGGAAAATAGATCAAAACTGAAAGGTGTACCATGGTCTTGGACCATATAACAAACCTCAACAAATTTCAAAACATGGAAATAATAAAAATTCAGTGATTAAAGTTAAATCAAACTTGAAATTGAGAACACACAAAATGTTCAGATACTTATAATTAAACAGCAACGTGTGGGTGAAAGAAATGTGAGGTTCTTAAGGAAATGTGTCCTCCCCCCCCCAAAATATCAAAAAGGTACCAGTTGAATGAAAATGAAAGCACAACACACAGATAAAGCAACATTATTATGTAACACAGATAAAGCAACATGGAGAAGGAGACTTACACCACTGAATACTTCTAAAAGAAAAAAGGAAAAGTTTGAAATCAATTATTTCAACTCCAACCTTAAAAATCTAGAAAAAGAAGAGCAAAAGAAACATAAAGCAAGGAGAAGAAAACAATAAAGATAAAAAACAGAAATTGATGAAAGGGAAAAGAAAAACAATAACCTGGTTCTCTAAAAAGATCAATAAAATTTACAAAGTGACAAAAGAAGAGAAAAAAATGCCAGTTTCTCATTTCAGGAACAGATGAGATAGCACTACAGACATTAAAGATATTAAAAGGAAATTAAGAGAATATTGTAAACCACTCTACTCAAATGAGTCAGTCACACAAGCTTAAATACTGCAGGGGTTCTCTTATGTGGAAAACCCAAAATAGAAATAAAGAGCAAAATAAATGGGCCACAGTAAGACATAAAGAGAGATCATTTCCAAAAGAGAAGGGAATTGAGCAATGGAGGGAGTGAGGTGGGGAAGGGAATGAAGAAGAGAAGGTGTGCTGCGTGGGCGACCTCACTTCTCACGAGCTATATAAACGTTATGTACTACGGACACGTCCTGATCAAAATTGTCGAGAAAGCTAGAAAAAAGAACCTTTCATCATGAAGAAATGACAACTATTCGAGGAGACAGATGAGTTTTACCCTGTTGGAACATTATTCCATGTATTCATATACTGAAATGTCACATGGTAGCCTATTAATATGTATAAAATATGTTTTGTATCAGTTTTAAAGTAAACGTAAACCAGAAAAGTCTGACAACTTCAATGAAATAGTTCATGTTCTTGAAGAGCACGAACTACCAAAATTTCCTGAATGGAAGTAGAAAATATAAATTGTTTTATTTTGTTTCGTTTTTTTTTTTTTTTTTTTTTTTGTGGTACTGGGGATCGAACTCAGGACCCTGCGCTTGCTAGGCAAGCGCTTATTCCACTGAGCTATACCCTCAGCCCAATATAAATTGTTTTAAACTACTAAAAATGAATTCATAATTTTAAAATGTCTGAAAGAGAAAATATCAATAGCAACTCATTTCATTGGGGAATTTTATTGACCTTTTAAAATAATATGAATGATACTAAACTCTCCCAAAAGAGAAGAAAAGAAGGAACACATTTCAAGTCATTTAAAGAAGTTAGTATTACATTAATAACAAAGCTGACTAAAGACAGTATAGGGAAAAACCATGCAATCTAATATCTCTCACTAATAAAAACAAAAGAACTTCACATAAAATTAAGAAATTCAATGCAGAAATATGTAAAAAGAATCATATGCCATGGCCAAATTGGATTTATTAATGATGCAAGTTTGCTTTAATATTCAAAAGACCATAATATAATCCAACCATATTAACAGACTAAAAAGGAAAAATCAAACATTCATGCAAAAACTATTAGTATCAGAAAATGATTGTCAGCCTTTCATAAAGTATTGTAAAAAATCTGAAAAATTATTCCTACATGATGCGTTATTTAGATTCTGGATCAAATTTAAGTGAATTAACCAGAAATCCTGTCTGTCCTAATTGTCTTTGAGGTGGAAATGCATTGCTCATTCCTTGACTAAGAGTTTACTATACTCGGTTTTCTTACTTTGTAAGACTTTGACTACCCTATCGTAGTAGAACTACTCTATTGTAGATCCTGACCTAACTTTAATTTCTGAGTTTTAGTGACAGAACAAGTAAAATTATTCCTACAAATATTTTTAGACATAAAAGGATATGAAAGTACTAAAAAGGGAAAAGAAGCACTATTTTCTTTAGTTTTCTTTTTCTTGTGTTTTTATATATCCACCCATGTTTGCTGTTTCCTTCCTTCCCTCCCTTCTTTTTGTAACTTTTTCCTCTTATAATCTTTTGCTAGCTGACATTAATATATTTTTAATTTTTTTAAAATTGATTTTAAAAATAAAAGAGGGAAAACATTAGCAGACAGACATCCATTTACAAAATACCTATTTTTAATCTTTTATACTGGATGTAAAAAAACAAAACAAAACTGATGTTTCAACAAAAGTATATTATCCTGTGACATTGTTATGAAAAACTGGAAGTGTTATTGAAATTCCTGAAGTTAGAAAAAACTTGAAAATTTAGTATGAAACAAATATTTTTTGGACAAATAGAAAAATCCAGTGACATTAAAATAACAAAGCCATTAAAAATATTCAAGTCCAGGACACAACTACACAAAATCGTACAAAGTAAAGAGCAAACTGAATGATGCGGTACATGCCGAGAGTGCTAGGTACTCAAGGAGCTGGGGAAGGAGGTATAAACCCCTGCCAACACAAGAAACAGAGACAGACCCTGTTTCAAAAAAATGTTTAACAGCTGTGTAAAGAAGAAAAGAATTATATCTGGAGAGAAGAGTGATGCAAAAAGAGATGGGCTTATGAACCTACTCAGAAAAGTCCATTAGAAGTTACTTTACTGTTTAAAATACATTGAAGGAACACTTACATTTATAGCAATAACATAATCAAAATTTTCTTCCATTCTGTGGAGTTACTTTTATAAGTGTAGGATGTACAAGCTGAATATGTTATCTTCTAATGTAGTCAAAGAAGATATTACTCATTCACTTGTTTAATAATTCAAAAACTTTTATTACTCCCTTGTCATGAATCAGCATTAGTAGTTCAAAATTAAGGAATGCCAAGAATATAGTACTCAAATTGATGCCCTTGAAATCTTGGAGTGGACAGGAGATAGCAAATAGAAACAACGAATATGGTGAAATGTACTGTGAACATATATCTATAGCCTCAGGGGGCCCAGACAAGCACCTAATTCATATGAGGGACAGAGAGATTGAAGTGAGTTTTTGAAAGACAATAATAGTTATTCTAAATAGGAGACAATTCTACCTATAGCTCTGGTTGGGGTAGCTGAGAAGAGGTCGCTGGCATTCCAAACAGAGGGACCATGTGAGTCCCTGTGTTGTGCAACAGCTTAGAGCATTCTCGAACTATAAATGGTTACTTAAGGGTGCACCAGTGGATGTGTCTTAATGGCCAGGGTTTGAAAAGGTAAAGACACTCTTCTGTGATAAACAAAAGATTATATGATGAAGCATGAGAGTGCATGTAAGAATAAAATGGGGCGATGACGTGATCTGATCTCCATTCAGACTAACATCCCCGGAAGGACCAAGAGTGCTGGGCGGGCTGTAAAGTCCCAAAGATGCAGTTAGAAATTCTTTGAAGATACTAGCTCAACAGTGCTCTAAAGTATCAAAAGTCTGTCATTAATAAAAATCATTTTGAAATTGACAGTCATTTTTTAATTCAAATATGCTTGTGATAGATAACAGTGACATTTAACTTGGAGAATGTGTCCATGTATAGTGTTCTTTTTTTTTTCTCTTTACCTCTTTTCCTCCACTTCCTCTTGATCGCTACTTCATCACTACAAAGTGCATATTTGTTTCTTATCATTGCTCCTTTACTATATACTCTGCTTGTGTTTGAGGATTTGCACATAAGAAAAAATGTGCAGTGTTTCGCACTGCATCCCTAGTTTGCTTTACTTAACCTTATGGCCTCAAGTTCTATCCTCTTTAATGCAATGGGCATGATTGCATTTTTTATGCCTGAATAATATTCCATCTGTGTTTATATCACATTTTCTTTGTCTAGTCGTTCTTGTGTTCATCTTGAGTCTTTCTCCTGACCTCTGCAGTCAAAGTGGATATCTGCTGCAAATTGCACTTCTTAGACTCCTTTGAACTTTCAGCAAGAGTTATCGGTTGGAACATTGGTAGAAGACTGGCTGACAGGAAGATCAGAACAGTCATGATAGTTTTCCAATCCTTTAACTTCACTATAATTTAGGAGCCAACATATTTTTAAAACATTATTTAAATGGGCTCCTAAGAATAGTTGAGTAGTGTGAGAACTTCCTAAAATACTAATATGTATATGATAGAATTTCTAGGGTGCCAAAATGAAACTATAAAGCCTTCTCAGGGCACAGGGAGTGAGCCTCCAGCTAAACTAATGAAAAAAGAAGAAGAAAAGAAATAGACTTCATATATTGTCTTGGAATTCTGTCAAACCATAATCTATTCTACAGGCAATGGTTGAGCAGATCTCAGCGCTACACCCTTATTTATCAATAGCTCCTCTTAAGATCCTTGGTCTCTTAGTAGTTCTCTCTCTGTGTCTTCTTTGATCCTGATTTCTGTACATCCTTTTCTGGTCCTTGCCTGATAGAAGATGATCTAATAGTGTAGTTCTTCAGACAGAGGCACTCAGGTATTACGTGGAAAAGGGCAGCCAAGGCACTTGATGTTTGCCCAGGGGCCCAGAAATGATGTGGATGAAGGGAAGCATAATAAATTTAGGAGAAGAAGTGATTCACTAATTTCTAGATCCAGAAAAATAAGACATTTGGGCAACTTATTAAAAATGTATGTGAGTTGGAAAGCCACGTATTTCTCATATGCATGTGAAAAGGAGGGGATTTATGGAGGGTTGTGCAATGGAGAGAAATATCCTTGTTACATTTTGAGATTTTAAGGGTGTTGTTATTTACATATTTATTTTGTGGTACTCAGCAAGCACTGTACTACTAAGCTATACCTCCAGCCCTATTGAATTCTTTTTTTTTTTTTTCTTCAAAAGGGCCAGGAAGGTGTGGTGGCACATACTTGTAATTCCAGCACTGTGAGAGGCAGAGGCAGGGATATCACAAATCTGAGACCATGTCTAGCAAATGTGTGACTTAAGAAGACCCATACAATTCCTACAACACAAAAAGAAAAACACGAAGCAATCAAGTGATGATGGAATTATTTTTTTAATTTCTTTTTACTTTTTTGAATATATTTAACTATATTAGTCAAAAAACTACTAGGATGATCTACCATAATAAAGGAAGAAGAGTTGGACTGAGTGCCTATTTTTCCTACATGGACAAAAAGAAAATGAACTATTTAACTGAAATAAGAACACCAGCAGCGATGGAAACAGAACAACATACCCCCGCTTTTTAGTATTAAGAGTCTCATAGTGCCTGGCACATTCAATAAACATTAGTGTTCAGCAACGTTGGGCTTATTGGATGAGAGAGAAAATATGACAGATACATTTCTTCTACAACTTTTAGATAGAGGCCTAAAAATTAAGACTTGCTACTGGAAATAAAACGTTTTTTATTTGGCCTCAAATCCAAATATATTTCAATGCATACAAGTAAATGAAAAATTTTAGTATTCTTTTAATAATGTATTTGTTTCTTAGGTTTAAGGTGTGAGTCAAATTTACAAAAACTCACATCTGTCTAAAGAGAGATTTGCCTATGAAGGAGCAAGGACCTAATGTGTGATCACAATGCAATTATCATTTGAAATCTTTATTCCTTTCCCACGATATGAAATTAACTGTTCTTTTTTAAAGGATGAAATACTGGATTGAGAGTAAGAAAAAGTAAACTTGAATTTTCGTAATGATAAAAATACAAAGTATAATTGGCAAAAGTACTATATCCTCCCCAAAAGTGAAGCACAATAGATAGAATATTCCGTGGGCAGATGTTAGCTTAAAGTGTGCATTGTTTGGAAAAGGAGTTAATTAACAACTTATTAATTGGATAGAAAATCTGAAACTGTTGTACTTCTAGCAAATACATAATTTTCTTCAAGTATTATTAAAGCGTTTTTTGTTGTACCTATTAAAGATTCTTGTCTCTAAGTTAATTTCATTATGCTAATAAGCTATCATCGTTACAGAACCTACGCTTTGATCCATGGTAATTGTCGTGATCTTCAAAGACAAAGTCACTACTTACTTTAAATGAATTTTACATCTTTTTAAAGAATCACACGGAAATTAGGGGAAGTAATTAATTTTTTATTATGTGTCTCAATATTTTTAAAGAAGGAAGTCAATGGTATTGGCTAGAATTCATTTTAACATTTAACTAGGGAAAACAGCATGAGGCAAAAAAACCGTTCAGATGCGAAAGATTAAAGAAAATTTGAAACTGGGACCTAATTTGTCTTGATAAACTTTGGTGTTTAATATGCTTCTTTTGTTCTCAGTGTGAAACTGCAGGGTTTTGATTTGTAAAAACTTTTTGAAGAATTAATTCTTTCTAATTTTTATTCATTTCTTCACTTTTCCTTTACAGCAAAGTCGAGCTGGTTGACCTTCAAACCATAACACTTTTAAATATCTATGAACTTTCAGGGTTAAATCTATTAGTAGTCTGATATTACCTGTTGTGTAGTCACAGAGTATTTTTATTCTGAAACAGATAAGACTCCATTGTTCTATATATAATGTTATTTGCACTTTGAAATCAGCAAATAATGTTATTCAGTTATTTCCATTCCCCTTCCTGACCAGAAAAGGTTAAGTGTGTAAATAAATTCATTTTATGAAATAATTTTTTCTAGGAAATTAAAATGCACTTTAACAGCGCATTTTAATATCCATGAGGATAACTGCCGGTTGTGTCTTTGTGATAACCAAGGTGATGTTCAGGACAGAAGCTGTTTTTAAAGCTACTTTCAAACTTGATACAGAGAAATGCAACCAAAAGTGATAAAGGCAATAGAATTAAATGGTATGTTTTCCTTTAAACTTGGATGAGCTGCCAAGATTGTAATTTTCCAGTTATTCAAAATGTATCAATCTACCTGACATTCTTTTTGGAAAGATAGGAGGTATCAAAGATATATTAATTATGTAAGTATATATATTTAATAAAATCAAACAGAAATCCACTAAATTACATAAATAAATATTTGTCAAGAAACGGAAATACATCTATTAGATTTTAGAGAAAATCACATGGCTCTCCCGTACTTTTTAACATATACAAATGTCTTAATTTAACAGACAAGTTAATGGTGAAATTTTCTTTTGCTGGGAATAATTGAAGAACTGATGGGCCTCTCCCAATGATATATTGATTTATAAATTGGTAGTTTGCAATTTTTCATGTACAAGATAATAACTTGCGAACAGATGATGTGTAAACTCCACTACAGTTCCAAGAGTTTATGTTTGTAATAAGTATTGCTAGGTAATTTTTTTCACTGGAAGGGGTCTTTTACTTGAACCTCAGATCTCATACACATGTCATTCAATTCTGGACATTTCTCCCTGTGATCAGAAAAGGTTGGAGATCATACAAGGTTGGAGATCTAACATGATGATATAACCTTTGATGTTTTATATTAAAATGACTAAAAAAAGCTGATTAATTGCATTGCATTACGTTAAAAATACCATCAAATTAATTTGTTGGCTTCCTCTTTAAAGCTTGATTCTATAACCTTTTTATGGTAAGGTTGCCATTTGAATTCTTTGTTTCCCATAAGATTAGCACCTGTTGTGTATTTGTTAAATGAAATTGAGTTTTGGTCCTTTGTCTTGCAACCCATGGTGTGGTATAATTTAATTTATCCACTCTATTCCCTAGGTATTGCTCCTTAAACATATTAAAACTATGGCTGTGTTTCCTACCAAAGAGTTTACCCTAAAAATTACACTTGAGTTTCTGTAATTATTAACATGAAAGATTTACAATGCTTTAAATTCTGTTATAATATACGACATGAAATGTGCCATCTTTAAATTTTAAGAGCCATGCGTGTAAAGATGTAGTTCCCATTACCCTAAAAGGTCAGCTGCTATAGTTTGGGCATATCCATATTATACTTTTAGGTTGATTTCTAGTTAGTGTAATTTTTATAGCAAAAAGACTTACAAAAGTTATTAACAGTAAAATTATCTAGCTCTGAAATTACCACTAAACATCTCTTTTGTCCTTAACATCCCCAAATCACCTTTGAACACATTGACTCACACTGCAAATATAATATAATATTAATGTCTATGTAGTGATTTTTTTATTTTTTGTCTCTTTGAGACAGGGTCTCACCATGTAGTTCAGGCTGGCCCTCTGCTCACTTTTTATCAGCTGGTGTTGAACTTGAAACAATCCTCCTGCCTCAGCCTCCCAACTGCTGGGGTTACCGGTGTGCTCCACCAGGCCCGGCTCTAATTATTCTTTTATTGAAGTGGTTGACTTTCAGTTGCTTGAAAGAATTGAAGGACATAGTAAAGGTGGCAAAGAATTCAAAGCTTATCACTTACAATCTTAGTACATTGGAGTTGAAAAGCAAAGAGGATTACAATTCAAATCCAGTTCTGTCTTTTTCTTTTTAACTTGTCAGATGACCCGGATGCCTGCAAAGGAAGAAATAAAATTTGTAGAAAGTGAATGCCCAGTAGCCTTTTCTTTCTATACTTTTTTTACTGCAAGGAAAGAATAGGATGTAGGTGATTTTTCTTGACAGATCTTATTATAGAAATATACAGGCTCATTAGCCAGGCATGAGGGTGCATGCCTGTAATCCTAGAGCTTGGAAGGCTGAGGCAGGAGGATCACTATGAGTTCCAGGTCAGCCTGGAATATGTAATGAGTTTAACCAGTCTGAACTACGTATTGAGACCCTGTCTCACAAAGACAAAAACGACAATAACAAAATAAACACACAGAAAAAGAAATGTACAGGTTCACAGACATCCCTCTATCACACACAAAGGTGGTGCTCACTAAAGGCACTAAATATCATGGGTTACAGCAAAATGTTTTTTAACAAACAGAAAATATAATTAGAAATAGATGAAGTATCAAACTTTCTGTGTGTAGATTTAGAGAACTAAAAATTTAGGAGGTTTGGGATATAGCTCAGAGGTAGAACATGTGGCTCGCATGCTCAAGATCAGGGGTTCACTCTCTAGCACCACTGAAAAATTAAAAGAAAAATGAAATTTCAAATCATGCTTCCATATGATAAAAATTATGAGTACACAAATCTAAGAAGAGAAAGAGTTTAGGAAGCAAAAATAGTTAAATTGCTTAATCAAAGACACAATTTATTATGGAAAAATTCTTAAGACTTTTTAAAGCTATCAAAATAATAACTGCAGTAGGTACGAAGAGGCTGTGATCAAAGGTAGTACTAAGTTCTATGGCTGGAGTCTATAGCAGAGACTTTGTCTAATGGTAGGAATATTTAATAACATTAACCCCCCAAAATATTTGATTTACAGTATTTCTAAACAAGCGTGGCTTTCTGACTGGAGGAAGATATTTCCTAAAAGAAATATTCATTTTTCAATATTTTAGTAGAATTGACAATTATTGGTTTTCTTTACCTATTGTACTTTGTAATAATGGCTGCAAACTAGACCCCAGATATGCCGTTTAACTCTTACAATATTTTAACCATTTTAAAGTTAGTTTCTAATAATGAAATTCATGTGATGTTATGTAAATAACTCAATTTCTAGCTATAATTTTTAAAAATTTACTTTCTGAAAATACTAAGCATTTCCTCCTACATAGCAACGATGAGACAGAGCTCAGGTGAAATGTTCTCTGTTAGCGCGAGGTTCTGTGCTCTTCGGTTTTTGGCACTGGTCTACCTGTGTTCACTCCCGTTAGCAATTTGCTTAAGCACTAAAGATACACTGTTTGCCACGGCTGATAATAATAGAATTCACGAAAAAAATGTTCTTCTTATATCAATGAAAGGGAAGCCAACCTACATGAAAATACCTGGGATGTGTTAAAATGCTAAAAGCTATTAAGGGTAGCATTGCAAAGACTGAAAATGTAACAACGCAACAGGAGTAATTTTTATCCTAAAAGATGACACTTTCTTGTTCATATTCCCAACTAACTTCATCAGCACTTCAGAAAACCTTGAGATTTTTTAAGAGTTTTTGCCAAGTCTAAGGTTAAGAAATGAAACGTTAGGGTTTGGTGCAAGTAACCTTTGTTTCCATATATAGTAAGTAATATTTATTTGGACTTAAAAATACTAAAATACCTTGGACTGCAGTTCGTTATGTCTGCAGCTAACTGTGTCAGATGCTTTCCTCTTGTAAAGACCTTTGCTTTTAACTAAACGCTTGCTTATCTTTCTAATTTAACATAGTCCCACATTCTTCTTTGTAGTAATTTTGGGCTATCTGATAACATATAATGGAAAACATGTTAAGGTCTCCCACCAGTTCTTGTTGCATATTTCAAATGCTTAGAACAACAATTTTCAGAAGCTTTCATTAAGGTTAATTTAAAAACTACATTAAATACAAACAGATTTTCTCACAAACAAAATGCAATGTGTACTTAACAGACTTCTGTATGTTATATTTGATAAACTACCTCATATAAATGCAAATTTTGACTTTCTGCCAGAACCAGGTGGTACAGAAAATATTTCTATTAAACAAATAATGCTGGAAGAGCAAACTTCAAGCACTGATATGTTGCATAAGAGGATGTTTTCAATCAGGTTTGATGTGTATTTTCAAGTTGACCTTTTTGCATACAGAATGAAAGAAACATACTGAACGCCGATATGTGGTGAGCAATTGTCTTTGGTGTAAAAGAAGATTTAGGGAAATGTACTGGGGGAAGGTTTTTACTTATTCTGAGCAATAGACAAGTATACTTTTTTCCATTTGCCTGGTAATTTGATAGCATCATCTCATCTCTGTCAGTATCTAGAACTTTTCATCTCAATCACTTTAAAACTCAGCTAGGCAAGATAAATAATTCAGGATAATCCTAAACATTGTCTCATAGGAAACAACTATTTTGAGCTCTTAGTAGACAAAAAGCAATCAAGACACAAAAGTGAACAGAAGACCTCTCTCAAAATGACCTTCCTCATCTTATGATGAGACAAAACATACCCAAACCCAAAGGAAAGAATGTTACAAAATCCCTGAAGAGTATTTCTCAAAATTATCATGGTCATCAAAACCAAGAATCTTTGAGGGCACTCATATGCCAGAAGAGTGTGGAGATGCGAATACCAAAGACACGGTGTCCTATATGGACCTAAAAGTAAAAAAAAAAAAGGCCATAAACCCAAATCGAGTGGAGCTTAGCTGTCACACACCTATGCTGTCAACTGGGGCAAATGCACAGTGTGCAGAGATGTTAATTATAAGCTGGAAAGTTTCCTCCAATTTTTCTTGAAATCTGAAACCATTACTCCCCAAAAGTGTATTTAAGTTAAAAGAAAACTTTGGAGATAAATGGAAGAAATATTATTTCACCTAGAGACACATGTAGATGCTTAAGGGGCCAGATTCATAGTTACTTTTAATTGGATAAGCTCCTGCAATTACCGTATCAAGGAGTGATGAAGTACATGAAATATATGTACTGTTCAGTCACCCCTAAGAAACATGTGTGACGTCAACTTGAAGATTAGCTTTGGAGTGTCTAGGTGCACTGCTACCTGCATGCGGTGCGATGGGAAAATCTGTGATCTTGATCTTATTGGTACTCCTGGTGGCTGCTAAAATTCAGACCTAGTCCCCTTACTGTGGTCCCTGCATTTATGTGCTATACTTCTGAAGGGTGATTGTGAAATTGGCTTGATGACTCTGGAGAATTGTTTGATTTTAGACATGGTAGTCCTATTTACGAAAGCTTCACTCATTTAAATTGTTACTAATTTCAATATAAGAAGAATATTCTAGATGAACATATACAATTGGGAAAGGCATATTAATTTAAAGGTTTAGAGACTAAAATACCTAGCTATTAAAATATTAATTCTAGAGAAAAGTTGCACATATATATACATATGGAAAGGGAGTTGGTGCTGATGATAATTATTTCTTTGTTTCAGGCTTCAATTTTAAGTGCTGGGTTTAGACCTGTATATTTTGTCTGTGAGTTTGGTATTACCAGTGTGACCTATAATAAATAACTTTCCCAAGTACTTGCATGTTGCGGGTGAGACAGTCACACGCCTGTCATCAACTGCTTGTGCTGTCCCTGTTAAACTTTCCTGTCAAGTCCTCCAGGTCTTTATCTTCTAGGGCTTATTTCCTGATTGTCCCTTCAGATTGATGGCTCGAGTTCACATCTCAGATACCATAAGTGATAAAGCTAAAGTGATAAGCTAAGTCCATCCATCTCCAGAGTCGTTATACTTAAGTCTGTGAACTGGCACATTGCAGTATCACATTATCCATACCCTTGCTCTCAAATAAGTCTAGAATAGTTTCCAGGTTTAACTATTCAACTATTATAATCATTGTATTTGCCTTTCGTTTTGAAATCGTTAAAAGATTTCCAAAATATTTTCAAAAATGTTTTCTTAATTTTAATAGACACATTATATTGGTACACATTTGTAGGGTACAATGTGTTATTTTAAGACCTATAGACAACATACAATGACCAGATAAGACTAACCGGTATACACACTTCAATTTTTTATGTTGGAAATATTTAACATCCTTTCTACTTGTGATTTTGAAATACACAATTGTTTTAACTATATGTATCTTACTGGGCTATAAAACTTTGGCAGTTTTTCTCCCTGTCCAGCTGAGTCCTGTGCCCCTCAGCCAGCTTCTCTACCATCTCTGCATACCCTTCCTACCCTTTGCTCTGCTATCTAGGAGATTAACTGGTTACCATATAAATGACAGCATGCAGCGTCCGTCCTTCTCGGCCTCACTCGCTGATGGAATTGGGACCAAAATACCTACTACCAAGTTATATTTTTAAAAAGAATATATAATTCAGTAGTTATCTTTTTGGTGAAATATTATATTCCAAATGTAAATATTTATATATTAACTTCATCATGCAAGCTTTTATAGGAGTATTTAAAGTGAACCAAGAGCACAGGAGAAAGTCTAGGGATGAAACATTAAGACATTTTGTAGAGAGTAAACTTACCTGAGGTGGAGCAGGAGATGTTATTGATGTTGTACTTTCTTGTTTAGTATGAGATCCTAGATTTTCACTTCTCTAAAATTAGTTCACATTGTTGTGGAAACGTAGGACACTGCTCCTGCTGGAGAAGTCAGATTAGTCCAGCCGAAATTTTTGGAAGTCTCTTACAACCTCTGATCTAATGTTATTTCTGCTAACCTGAGACTAGCATTACTGACTCACAGAAAATAACTTAATAATTGTCTCTGATGACAACATCTGACTGAACATAGAGCTTTTATGAGCCAATCAGTTTTAATAAAATAATGCTCATTAATATTATAACTTACTTAAACTTATTTCTTTTTAGAATCAAAAGGGAGCCAAGGGTTTTAGAGTTCATGAACTCTCAGACAGATATCTTTCTCTGTGATTGAAATGGGAACAGCAGTCACTGTTTCCTAAGAAATCCGTATCCTTAGAGAGTTAATAAGTTATGGTACACACATAGATAGAACGAATGATATTCTATTCCAAGGGGAAGCTAAATCTCAAAATTATGGATTCTTTTATTAATTCTTTAAAACAAACATTTCTCTGAATCCTTGAGAGAATTCAAAGGTCAGAAAAGGGTTTGATTATACAAAGTATGATTTTAATGGTAGCCTAATAAAATCATGTGTACTCTAATATATTTAAAGTGAGGATGCCTGACAAATGGCATTGACTTTATAACAAAATCAATATTTGCCTTGCTAAGTTGAGTAAATTCATTTCTCAAAGTTTATTTAGTATCAAAAGAACAAAATTCAAAAAGAATACGCAAAGCCAGAGACTTCCAAATTGAATATAAAGTGAAACATTATCAAAAACTGTATTAAGCTGGTCCAGATTAGTTATTATTTAAAACAGATAGTCAAAAGAATTCTGCTTTTAAGGTAAAGTTCTTATATATTTTTTGTATGAGTGACTTCAAATTTAATATTATTATTTCTTTATATTTTTACCCCAAGGAAAATTTCAGATTTTGAGCCAAATATGGAATTATACAGTTGGAGGTTACATAACACAGACCTACAGAGTGTTTTATATTACATCTAGGAGACAGAGCATTAGGTTTCACAGAGAAAGCCGCAGAGAAGCCCCATTGTCGAAATTTCTGATCTACTTGAAATGCTTGGGTTTGAATGATGAACCCAAGGGCTAAATTTGCAAAACAAGTATATTTGCTTTATGCACCCTTGACACCCCAAAACACTAGAACTTGCACTTTTAAAGAGACGAAATAAATTCTCTCTTTCTTCTTTACAAAACTTTAAACTTGCAAATGTTTCTTACCTACATTTAAATACACGCAGGAGCTTTGCAGGCCTGAGAAAATGCAGTGCGGTGGAGCAAGGTGCTCCCCGCCTGGTCCTCTGATTTATCTATCTGTCCAGCTGCACTGCTTTCCCACACTCTGGCATACAAAGCAACCTTCCAGGGCTGTCTATAAAATATGTGGCATCACCACAAAAAGTAGTTTATGTCATGTCTTTTGAATGCATTTTATTTATTTCCCGAAGAAAAGAGTGATTTTTAAAGACGAGTTGAGTAGAGATAAACTCATGACAGTTGATGGAGGGACTTGCCCTTTGGGCCAAAAATACTATCTAAAGTATTTGTGTGGATATAACTATACTCCTAACGAGAATAAATGCACAGACATTAAGCTATCATGGAAAGTGTCTTTTGTTCAAATTCTAGAACAAAATTTCAGAAAAGGAAAATAAATGTAGACTTTTCTACTCCAAAGCATAGTGAATGTGTGTCAAAAATTGCTGCTTATAATTTTAAAAATGTCAACTTGATCTTAGCAACAAGATTCTGATAAGCCACATATAATAAAATACCTATGAATATATAGTGCTAGTATTATACATGCTACATACCCAACCTTATCTCTGTCTCTAACTCTGTGTTTATCTACATCTCCATCTCTGTCTATCTCTGTATCTAGTGATAGTAGAATTTTGAGTAACCTTAAATGGCAACCTAGATTGCAAAAGGAAGAAAGCATATAGTCAAGGTCAGTTGTATGTCAGGCATTGAGATTGCTGGTATAAGTATGCCCCGGAAGTATAGAGACCAGAATGGTCAGCTAACTTCATGGAAGATAATGGTAATGACAAATTACTTTCTGGAGAAAAAGAAAAAACTGGGGAGAGGAAGATAAATGAGACAGATCTAATAGGATATAATTCACTGCCTCTACAAGGATCATGCACGGCTCAGCCAAATCTGTGTTTTAGGTGATAGCTTGTGCGCAAAGCTCACATAGTTTTTGACAACGGAAAGGGTGATGTCTCAGAAAGAGTGATGTCTGCGAAAGCGTCAAGGGCCAGCGCTGGTGGAGAAGAGAGACAACTGCTGGGGGCTGACCTAAGGGGGAACTTTGGCCTCTCCCAGAAGTGATGCTTGCAGGTGGTGTGAAACTAGAAGGGTGAACCTAGACATGTGTGCCCTAACAGCCCTTTCATAGTTGAAAATAGGAAGAGAACACAAGGATTTCAGAAAGATTTTTCAGCTTCAGGAACTCTAGAAGCTCCCAAGGTAAAACACAGAGTATTTATTTAAAAACTAATACGTATTTTCTGCTATCTTTTCATCTTCATGTAACTTCATAGGAAGAATTGAAGATGCAGTAGGTAGTGTACTGCAAACATACTCCTTGAGGCAGTTTTATGAACAATTGCCTGCATGGGAGGACACGGGGGATTCACAAACATTCTATGTGACCAAGAACTTGGGAGAAAACTATTGTCACCCCTATGTGACAGATGAGTAGACTGATTGGGAAGAGTATAAGATTATACTAATAATTATTAGTAATTGGATGGCAGAGTCCATTTATTTTTGAGTGTATTATTAAGATTTTAAAATTTACTCTTTTCAATTATCTCAGGATATTTATTAATTTTTTTTTAATGCAAACTCTGAAACAGATGGCCTACAATAGGCCTGAGTTGTTCCAACTCTAACAAATGTTCAAATAGGTTAGGACAGTGCAGTGACTTCATGGATCACATTCTGTGTAGCAGAGATTCAGTGCCATTGTTACTGAGTTTTGAGGATTACTGGTGTACTTTGTGTGAAGTTATTCAGTGATAATAATGTGCAGCTTTTCTTGTTACATTACTTATTGCTTGAGGAATTTCAAATTGAAATTGACCCTCATCAAATTGTGTACTTTCTAAGAACATAATTTTTGGATGGATAATTGCAGATTATGAGTGATTTTGGTACATTAATGTTATATTTTCAAAGTTAAATGGGATCATATTGCTAGGTTGAAATAACATAATTTCTCTACAGTGTATACTGTGCTTGCACAGTTCCTGTGTAGTAAGCAGTTAGCAATAATTTTGTTGCTGCACAGGTAACCAACCCTCAATGAATATCTTTTGCCTATGGAAATTTAAAGTATAGTACCACAGGTTTATGTATCTTATTAAACAAAACACAAAATACAGAATGAATAAATACAAAGCAATTGAGCAAAAATGGATACTCCCAAATTCAATCTACTGTCTCCAGTAAAGTTTTATTGAGACTGTTTTAATGATATAGAGCCTGAGTTTCTCCCCCTATGTACTTCATAGTGTTCAGTGTAATTTCACTTACATTACATTTTTTTGACTTATTACCCTCAGAACACCTCATTCGGTAGGAAGGGCAAGACTTCACCATCAAGTACAACAGACATTTGGAGTAAGGCTGAAAGAGAAGAGTATTTCACTACCTTAAAAAATTGATGTCATAAAACTTGATCGTGAAAGTGATAGCAATTTTAAATATGTACTTTGTTCATTTTAAAGTCCTTTCTTAAACAATTTCTTTAATTACTTGTTATGGAACATAGTGGGAGTATGTCAGACTCTAAATATTTGTATTATATAAATTAAAATCATGTATAAAATAATTTACATACAACAAGTATGTTGTTAAGGAAAAACCTAATAAAAGTCCTTGCCAGTAGAATACACTGTGGTCATTTTACTTTTTAGGTTGTTATGACCAAATATACACTGGATTTTACAAAGAGACATTGTAGAATTTTCACATATTCCTTTATCTTTTGTCAGCACAAAAAGAGATCTGAGTTTGGGGAAAAAAAGAATCATCCACAAGGAAAGCAAACTATAAAGGGAGTTCTAAAACTTCTTTGTAGTGGAAAAAGACCCAGAGGAGTATACAATCCTGAAAAAGAACAATAACGATGGAAGATTCACATTACCTGACTTTAAGACTTACTGTAAGTCTATAGTTATCAACATAGCATGGCATTGGAAAAATATCAGCCAAGTAGACAATCAGAGTAGGACTGAGATCTAAGAAATATATCTATGCAAATGTGGTCAACAGATATTGAACAAAGCAGCGAGTGCAATTCAATGGAGGACAGATAATCTCATGGACAAATGGTGAGCTGAATATGCACATGCAATGGAAAAAGAGAGAAAAAAGAAGAGATTAGACATTGATACTTCCTGTAACCTTCACAAAAACCAACTCAAAATGGATCACAGACTTGTAAAATGCAAAACTACAAAACACCTAGAAGATAACAGGAAATGCAAATGAAACCTTGGGTTTGGTGTTGTTATTTTAGATTAAAAACTAAAGATAAGATCCATGAAAAGAAAAAGTAGGATTTCACTAAATTTAAAAACATCTGCTTTTTGAAAATTACTGTGAAGATAATGAGAAAAGGTACAGGTTAGAAAAAATATTTGCAAAAGCGTCTGCAGAAGAACTGTTATTAAAAATATACAAAGATCTCTTAACCTTGGCTACAAGAAACAAACAACTCAATTCAGAAAATGAACAAAGGATCTGAATAGACCAAAGATGACATACAGATGGCAAATAAGCATATGAAAAGATGCTTGACATCACAGCCATTAGGGAAATGCAAATTAAAATAACAATGAAATGCTACTATACAGCTACTGAAGTGAGTAAGATTTAAAACACTGACAGCATCAAATGCTGACAAAGATGTAGAGCAATAGGAACGCTTATTATTGGCAAAGCAAGATAGCATTGCCTGTTTGGAAGCAGTGGGGCAGTTCCATACACAACCAAATATACTTTTATCAGTCTATCCATTCATTCTGCTCCTTGGTATTTACCAAAAAGATTTGCAAACACATCCTGAAAACAATCTTCCCACAATTGTTTATGCCAGCTTTATGCTTGTCAAAAATTGGAAGCGATGAAATGCTGTTCCATAGGTGAACAGGTAAGCAAATTGTGGTGCATCTAGATACTGAGATATTGCCTCACTGTGCTAAAAACAAAACACGTGAGGACATAAAAGGACTTAAAAGAAGGTTTGATAACAGTATGATTCAAACTATGTGCCACTCTAGAAAATGTAAAACTATGGAGATAGTAAAAACATCAACGGTTGCCAGGTTTTTAGGTGTGAAAGGTGAAAAGATGAAGCACATAGGATTTTTAGGGCAGGAGAAATATCCTGCATGACACTCTAGTTGTGAATAGATGGCTGTACATATTCATTAACACTCATAAGATGAACAAAACCAGCAATGTAGCTTAACAGCAGCTAAGGACTTGGGCTGATAATGGTGTGTTAATATTGGTTCATCAGCTGTAGCTATCACGCCACACAGATTTGGGATGTGTACAATTGGGGCACCAGGGTGAGTGTGCGGATGCATGTGGGAAATCTTTGGGCTCTGGGCTCAATTTTTTTTTTAAGCTAAGACTGCTGTAAACAATTAATTAAAAAAATAAAAATGAAGCAACCAGAGTCAATGTAGCACTATACATTATCTCAAGCAATGTGAAATAGACTGGATTTTTTATTTTGTTTTGTTTTATTATTCTTATATGGAATTGTTCTTTGAGCCCTCATTCCTGAAACACACACACACACACACACACACACACACATACACATGCATGCACATACACACACACACACACACACACACTCACACACATGTACTACTTTATGAATGTTTAACCTTTATCTCACAAAATATTATTTTTCTTTATTTGGCAGGCAGTATTAAAAATTCTTTTATTCAAAAATGTTCTAAATTTCTGTCTCTGGCATTTATTTGCATGCATCATAATATCCATAGGGACTAGGATAGGACTAGTTTAATAACTGAATTTTTTAGGGGGTCAAGCATACTTTAGATTTCATTATGAGCTCCTAATCCAGAAAGACTTTAGTGGTAAAAAATTTTATTTTAGTGCTAAAATTAAATTGATATGATAGTTGCTTAAAATGCAAGAGTAAGCACGGGCAGAGACAATACATACTTGGTAAAATATGTTGTAACTACAATAAGAAAGTGATGATTACACACTCTGATGGAGGAGGCACCTTGAACTATTGGAATTCACCCAAGGTTATTTATGAGAACATGGATAGATTCCTGGTCACCAAATTTCAGATTTTAGGATCTTATTATTAAATGAAAATTATGTCATATTAATATAAGCAAATGGAAGTTTGCAGAAATATGTATGCATTAACCTTTAACAAAGAAATTGTAACAACAATGATTTTATTATATTAGTTTCTGCAAATGAAATTTCGGTATTTGTGGTGGCTCCTAGATATAAGATTGTAAGCATGCATCTCAGGCATATTTAAAAATCACAGGAATATATGCAATATGTACGAAGTCGTCTCTGATGCTCTGCACTTTAACCAATTCATTCACCATTTAAAAACAATTAAAAAATTCATTAAGCTGGATTCTGCCCTTGGATACACACAACAAAACTCCCATTGAAGTCAATAGAAATTGTGCATGCATATCCAAGGGCAGAATTTGGCCTGCTGTGTTTAATTCACTCTGATCATTCTTATTAATTCAATATTAATATTTCCGTTCATTTATTCAATTAGTTCTGTGGTATTCTAAATTCATTGTATGTAATACATTGCAATCAGTCAATCATTACAGTGCCGGTCCACTTTCTAACAATCAATATTTGGAGTCAGTCAAGGCAAAATGCACTTAAAATCCAAACAGAAAAAGAAATAGTTCCTCTGCAGCTGTATCTCCTACTTTGTAGCCTCAATTTTGGGGCCAGGCTTCTCTCTGGGGGTTTAGTCAGTGTAAGAGATATTAGTAAATTGTGGGGCAGAGTTGGCCCCTAGATCAAATGCTACTTTGTGAGGTAGCCAAGTAGGGCTATCTAATAACAGCCAGATGTGAAAGACTGAGCTCATGAAAGACCCACCACTTAATGAGGTCACACAATACCATTTGGCATCTGATCAAATCTGGGTTATCTCCCCTCTGAGTAGTGGAATCTCCCCTGTCTTCAAGGGATAGATAAAAATGAATGCAGTATGCTAACATGGAATTATAAACACTGCATGTATGAATAAGGGGGTTATTCTCAGGAAGTGTAGTTTCTCTCATGCTACAAATTTATTTAGATGCAATTTCTTCAGGCAGAGGAACATTCTTGTACAATTTTTATGTCCATCATAGGTATTCACAGTATGCAGAATCATCAGCAGTTCTGCAGAAGGCAATCTAGGGAAACTGACAGTTCACATGTGAGTGTTCATTAAGCTAAATTCTCTAAAGGGAATCGCAGTCCCATTTTTGTCTTTTAACAGTTTGTGGAGTATAACTGAAATGTAATAAACAACATGTTTAAAATTCACAGTGCAATGAGTGTTGAGATAAATTTCATTACATCCATCATAGAACATATCCATACTTTTCACATCAAAAAGTTTTCTCAAGTCACTTCCTTATCCTTCTTTTTGGGCTCCTGACTTATGTCTTCTTTAAGGCAACCACTAAACAGTTTTCCTTTGTTACAGGCTGATTTGAATTTTCTAAACTTTTAAATAACAGTGTTGTCACCTCTCATGTGTCTGATGTTTTTCACTCATTAAACATATCTTGAGATTTACCTGTGTGGTTCTATGTGCCATTAGTTTGTTCTTCTGTATTGTTCAGTACTAGTCCGTTCTGAGAATATATAATACTTTGTTTATATGGTCCTCTGTTGGTCAGCATTCTGCTTGCTTCCAGCTTGAAGCTATTACACATACTGCTGCTGTGAACATTTGGGTATCAGTGCTTACAGGGATGTGTCCTTTCTTTCTCCTTCAAGAAATGTGTAGAAGTGGGATGGTTACATAAAATGCCTGTGTGCATTTAACTTTTCAAATAACTGAGAAATAGTTTTAAAAATGAGGTGTCAGTTCAGATGTATATTACCATTGGTAATGTATGAGAGTTCTAGTTCCTCCAAATTCCTATCAACACTTGATATGGTCAGGCTTTTTAATTTTAGATAGTCTAAGAGGTGAGTAGCAATAACTATCGATGCTTTATTTTTCATTACTTAAATTACAATGTTGAAAACAGTTACAATAAGTTTATTTGTCATTTATTTGGTGCAGTGTCCAAATTTTGTCCATTTCTAATTGGATTGTGTATTTTCTTATTGTTGAACTTTGAAAGTTATCAACATATTCTGAGTAATAGTCCTTCATCAAATATAATTTTAGCACATATCTTTTGCCAGGATGAAGAGTCCCATTTTAATATTTCAATACCATCTCTTAAGAGCAGAGCTTTTAATTTTTGATGACACCCTATTATTTCTTAATTTTTATTTTTAGTATCATGCTACAATTTGTATATTTAAAGATATTATCTAATCAAATGTCACCTAGATTGTGGTGTAGAAGTTTTACATTTTATATGTAGGTCTGTGACCTAGTTTAGATAATTTTTGCATAATCAAAATAAGGATTGATGTTATTTCTTACAATAATATTCAATAGTTCCAGCAACATTTATTGAATATTCTTTCCCCACTGAATTATTCTTACATCTTTGTTAAAAATAAGTCACTCATGTGTGTGGGTTTTTCTTTTGTCCTCATTAGTCTGTTCTGCTGATCTGTTGGACTATCTTTATGACAATAGTATTCTGCCTTGCTTGTTACTACATTAATCTGTTTTGGAAATTAGGTCATATTTGCTATTAATTTTGTTATCCTTTTATAATGTTCTTTTGGTTCCTCTAGGTCCTTTAAATTTCTATATGATTATTGGGGTCAATTTGTAAATTTCTCTGAAAAACTTCCTGTGACTTTGCTTGAAATTACCTTAAATCTGTGTATTATTTTGGAAAAAATAGATATCAAAAATATTGACTTCTTCAACTCCTGAAGATGTTAAGTTTTCTATTTATTTAGAGCTTATTTAATTTCTTTCAGCAGTGTTTTATAGTTTCTGCAGATTGTCATGCTATGTGGAATTAGGGAGAGTTTTAGCCCTCCGTTTCTGATTTGAATGACTCCCATCCCTGTTTCATTGGCTTCTTACACCTTCCAGAGCACTATAGATGGGGTGAAAGAAAATTTTTTGTCTTTTTCCTAATTAAAGGTTTAAAATCTTCATTCTTTCACCTAAACATAGTATTAGCTGTCACTTTTCTCTTGGTGCATTTGTCAAGGCTTTAGAATTTGATATTTTAAATTCCTAAGATTTTTAAAAATCAAGAATTAATGTTGCATTTTGCCAGATGCTTTTGTGTGTGTGTATCTATTAAAATAATGATAAGATTTTTCCTTGCATAGTTCATTCATGCAGTAAATCACATGATTTGATATTTGAAAGCTGAGTCAGCCGTGTGTCACTTAGATATACCCGTTATTCATGATATTGTACTGTTTACACATTGTCTGTTATTTACATTTCACTGACATGGGTCTATAGTTTTATTTTCCTGGAACGATACTGGTTTTCAATTCAGGTAATTCTAGCCTTAATGAATGTGTGGAAAATCACTTCCTCTTTGAAGTTGTAATGAATTCATATAAAATTCAAGGTGTTATTTTTTCCTTAAATCTTTGGTACCTTTACACTAGTGAAGGGAAGGGACTTTTGGGGGGAAGATTTTTAAATAAAAAGGTCAACTTATTTGACAGTGCTATTTAGTGATACTTTAAGAGATCTCAATCTCCTATCACTTTGCTGAATTCTCCTATACCGAGTGTCCATGATATTCTTGTTTTAGTATTGTACACTGTTGTCAGTTATGTCTCTCACTCTTGCTGTTGGTAATAGGAGGGTTTTCTTTTTACCTGCTAAATCTAGATAAATGTTTATCAATTTTGTTGATTTTTCTAGGAGAAAAATCTTTTGGTTTGATTGATCGTTTATGTAATTTTTTTCTGCTATTTCATTAGTTCCTGCTAAGTTCTTTGTTATTTTGCTTTTATGATTACTCTAGATTTAATTTATTCTCCCTCTACTGGTATTTTACAGAGAAAACTGAAGTGTTGACTTAAGATCTTTCCTGATTAGTTTGTAAAATTTTATGGCAGAGGAAGCCAGCATCTGACCTCAGTACTTCATTGTCCAACGTGGAGCAAGGGCTGCTTCTCCATCTCTGCATTGTCTTTGTTTATGATGACCAAGGCCTAAGGAGGTCCGTTGCATTGAATTTCCACTTATCACTCTTTATTGTTCTTGTTATTATTATTTTCATCTCCGCTGATTTGAGTCCTTTGGCCGAGCTGTGATCAGAGTTGTTCAGGGTGCGGTAACGAGGCACATAGAGGTTCATGGACTGAGAAGGTGAACGGGCCAGAACAGCTTTAGCTTTTGCCATAGTAGTGCAGTTCTTCAGCGCTTCCAGCTGAGAGTCTCTGCTGTCCTGGAGAGGCGCCGCCCACTTTTTCATACTGTCATTTTCATTCATTTCAAATCATTGTGAAATTTCCCTTTTCATTTATTCTTCTGATTAATGGATTATTTAGGCAGCAGTTATATAATTTTTAAACATATGTAAATTTTCCCGACATCTTTCATGTCATTTATTTCAAACGTAGTCATTTTATTTCGGGCAGAAAATCCACATTTTTGAATTTTAAAGATATTGACCTATTTTGCTGACCAAAATAATAAACCCTTGGTAAATACTACTTGGAATTTTAAAAACGATTTATAATCTACTATTGTTGAATAGTATGTTCAAACAAGAAATGCTATTTACATGAAGGTGTGGATGATATTTTCAGTTTTTCTATGTCCTCATAGATTTACGATTTGTCTTATAATTGTTGAGTGACATTGAGATCTGTGACTATGGTGCAATACTGAGTATCATAAAAACCAACACACACATAAAAATCCAACCAAACAATTCCTGAAATCTGATTATAAGGAGGAATTTACTTGAAATATCTGACTATAATGATGAATTTATTTTTACGTGTGGCTGTATCAGTTTTTATTTTATGTATTTTGAAATTTTTTATTAATATCACTAAAGTTTAGGATTATCACATTTGCTTATTGAATCGATGCCATATCTGGTCAGTATGAAATGACCAGATGTCCCTGTTGCATTCTTTGCTCTGAAGCAATTTACTGCCAAATTAATACAGTAATTCCATCCTTCCTGCAATTATGTTAGTATGGTGGAAAAGTCTGTTTTACTTTAACATATTATTGTCCTTTTATTTAGTGTACATTTCCTAGTATATTTCCTATAACCAGTTTATAGTTAGATCTTGCTATTTGATCCAGTCTGATAATCTCTAACATTTAATTGGGACTTTTACTTATGTTGGGACTATAGGTATTATTAGGTTTAATCTTATGTTATGGTTTGTGTCTAGATGTCCTCCCAAAGTTCAGATGGGCCTTTTTGGGAGGTAGCCCCAAAAAAGATAATAAAGAGAAGGGAAGTGTGTGATTGATTCACTTTGCAATGCTGGGATTAAGAGTGCTGGGATTAAGAGGGGTGATTGCTGGATCAGTTCAGAGATTGGCCTGGCACCACCCTAATCCTGGTAGACTGGAAAAGAGGTAAGGGACACTCTTCAGTCACTGTCCAGGATAGTTGTGGGACTCGTCTTATTTTCCCCTTCCCTTTCACAGATCATCATCCTCCACTACATAGTCTCAAAACCACTGTTTCATATATTTAGTTCAGTCTGTGTTTCGATTGTAAGAATAAGACTAGTCTCAGTTCCTTGTCGGCTGGAAGTGGAAGTCTTACTTGAACTATTTCATCATTATTTTTGTTGCACAATACCATCACTTGTGTCCCAGATAGGGCATAGGAAAGAGTAGGTCACAGTTGTGTTACACAGCAAGTCAGTGAATTTTTACATGAAGAGCAAGCAGAAACCGTGGTTATGACTAACTAAATGTGGATCAAAGACATGCGTTGTTGTAAAAGTGATTCAGGGTTTAGAATGATTTAGTTGGATCAAATCAATTCTAGCACGAATTCACTGAGCAATTTCTTGGGATTTTTTTCTTTGCATAACTGAATAAGTTTATAGACCAATTATTCCACAGCATCTTAATAAAGTGGAGCCCAGTAATTAGCTCAGTCACCTTTGTCTTTTCCTTGGTGATCGTACTTCATACTATCTATGGAGTGAGTGAATTGTTTAGACAATTACAAGGGCCATTGAGAGTTGCACAGTCCTTTCACTAGTTCAGTTTAAAAAAAAATCAAACACTACACATAGCTGCACTTCATTCTCCCAGCCCCAGGAATATTTAACTTTCTTTATTATTTTATTTTTAGAGATATAACTGAATGTGATGATTTTTTGGCTCATTTAAACTTTCCTTTTCCTCTTCCCACAACCCCAAATTACATAAAGTTTTCCATTCTGAATGCAATGATTTAAACAACTGTTGTTATTTCATAAATGGAAGCTTTTGACTACAGGTGGGGATTCATCTGCAAGGGCAGGAAAACTGCTGAAAACAAAAAGCTAGTGTCCAAGTGAGTATCTCCTGAGAAATTAGGGAATACAGGCTACATGGCCTGAGAGGAATGGTTACTGATTGTGATGGTCTGAAGAATTCCAGGTGGTCTGCGTGGGTCATGCTCTCATTTCATCTTGGGTTCGTCTTTATTATTTCTATTTTTTTAAAAAGAACTATTGCTTATCATGTAAAGTGCTACAGAGTTTATTTCATATAATCTTACTAACCCCATGGCTAGCAAAAGAGAGTAAAATGAATCGTGAATGAGTGATCTATTGGAAAAAATATTCCTTTTGGAAACATATAGGGATAAATAGGTTAAAAGAATTTTTGAGGTGACAGCGAATAAAGAACACTTGCAGTGTTGGGGTCAAGGCCTCACGTAACACTTCATTTTCTTGATGCAAATGTAGCTGCTCTATATGTAGGCTGAAGTTTCAGTTTAATTCAAGCTTTCTTAATTTTTTCTTTTTCTCTTTTGTTGTTGGAAGAGATAAAAGTCTGGGCTTATTTGGTAGAGAAGGAAATCTATGCTGGTAACTCATGATCAGGAGATAAGGTGAAGATGTGGATTAGGGATGATGGGAAGGGTACAACAAGTCTGGTCTCTCTGAGTGGCCCTCTTTCCTGAGCTGTCAAAGTGGACCCTGAATCATTCCACACAAATATGGCAAGTGCCATTAAAATATCAAGACCTTTCCTTCTCTTCAAGACCAATGGCCAACTTCTGCTCAGCTCTTTGTAGACAGTGTGTGACACTCTACCTAAATCCTCCACTCATGTAATTGCTTTAAGAACATAGTATCCTGCCTGGATTCTTTCTCCGTTTGCGCCTATCCCATCCCTCCTTGTCCTTTATTCTGTAGTCCTGACTAACAGTGACGCTTCTCTCCCAATTTATGGAGTGTTATGTCTCGTCTGTTCAGAATCCTTTCCTTCTCTTTATTGTCAAGTATGTTTTGTTCCTTGTCAAGTGTCACATAAAATGGCTTATCCTTAACTTAAAGCTGTTCTCAAATCCCTTAGTAAGAGTCATAGTTGCCCCTATTCGTAGAACACACATCGTTGACCACCCCATAAATAGTCTTTGCACTCCGATATATAACATAATTGGCAGGAGTAAAGCTTTAAATAGATGAGTCCTGTATGAAGGAATTATTTTAAATGGGTGGGAAAATGATTTTTTTTTTTTTTTGCACAGAGATGCCGCACAGAGCTGCTGGTGTAGAATACTCTCTTCTCTTTGTTCTGACCTCATCATAAGACTTCTCCCTATTTACGCCCACGAAAACTTTGCTGCATTTCATAGTCAGCCCACAGAGAAGCATGGCACACTTTTTCCTTGACACATTGGACAGGGAGAGAGAAACAAAGGGTCAGTTCCAGAAGCAGAGACTGCTGATGGTTAGACCATGGCAGATGATCTGTCACTACACGGAAAAGTAGCAAAGCAAATGGTAATGTAATGTCACAGAATGAAGTAGTCATGGCCCTATATATTAGCTTGACCTTAGCCAAAATTTATGAAATTATTTTAGAAGTGCTCTTCCAGTTTTTAGTATAGTCAAATAGCTCTGCAGCACTGTGACTGCCTGTCAAGCCCAAGGTTCTGAGTTTGATTCCCAGTACCGAAAATAGTTAATGTAACTTTGCTTAGTAGCTGTTAGATATTATGTCTACAAACACCTAGACCCGGAATACCCCTACTGCCCTCTCTCTTTCCCCTGTCCCTTATAGCTCTTCAGAAAATAAAGTACTTTCATCGTGAGTTTACGGAAATTTATCTATCAGGCAATACCCACAAATAAGCAATATTTGATTTAAAAATACATTCCTATTCTCAGCTTGATGGTCTGCTTAAACAACTGATACCTCTTTTCCTGTTGTGGTGATTAGCACATCATAGAGTGTTTGTTCAGCCTAGTAAGCAAATGATGTAACTGTGTCTCAAATTTTATTTCCAAATAAATAAATCAATAAATGAGTACACACTTTTTTGAAAACATCCTAAACCCCCGTTGGATGCTTGTAGATGAGATGAGGAAGTCAAGCTCGGCTTTCATCTTTTTGTCATCTTTTTTCTTCCAGCTAAAACAAAGGATACATTTAACAAATCAAACGGTTCTGTAAAGCCTCCCCAGCACTTTAAAGGCAGGCCTTAGAACTCAATCCTTCTAAATTCTGACCTGGCCCTTTGAGACTATTGCCACCTCTCCCATGGCCCCTTTTTGTAGAGGAAAGGGCAAGCTATGCTTGAGATAGCTGTGAAATATTTTGCAAGCTTTTAATATTACTAAAGCAAACTTTCACTCCCTTTGTTCAGTGGCCAGCTGTAGCTGACATAAATATATGGTTGCTAGCTTTGAGCCCGCCCTAGGCATCAGCTTTTATATAAGGGTTTATTTATGGTGAATTTCTTTATCTTTATATTGAATGTAATACTTGCTAGTATCTTTTCTGGCTTGTAATTATTTTGCTTCACATCAAAGAATAACATTAGAAATTAAAGTCCATTCACTGCTGCGTGTGATTCATGGCCTATGTTAAGGATCCTATCAAAGCTGCTCATTTTTCCGTTATTCTTGAATCTTCTCTTTCTGTTCGCTGAACCCTTTTACCCTGCTTCATAATGTTCAGCTCTTTCAGTATTACTGGTGCATATTAACATACAAAAGGGATATATATCTTCTATCCCACCAAAACCTTCTCTTTCCATCAGTCTGATTAGTAATCCAAGAAAATGGTAGTATTTTTGGCTCTTAAAACAAACTTCTGCTATTCGATTGTTTACGTAGACATCCTCAAGGTCTTGCTCAATAAGGAAGACCTGATTGGTACCAAGATGCTTTACTTTCCTCTCTTTACTGTGGAATCCTATAGCACTGTGGAACTTATAAATAATTGAGTTATTTTTGAACCGCTGGAAGTTTTCCAGTCACTCTATTTCACACTGGATTAATTATGGTAGAAAACTGAATTGTTCCTCACTAGTGTTACAACTTTTGAAAACAACATACTGTTTAAATTCAGGTTTGGCAACTCCGAACTGAACCCCCTCAAATTTATGGCACCACACCCATAGCATAATAAAACCTTAGCAGTCCTTTGTCTTGTAGTTTGCCTTCTATTTTTTCTCAAGGGTGTTTCATGCTGGAAGATGCAAACAAAAGTTGTCCAGATGTTATTTGTATCAGAGCAGGATTTCAGTCCAGCTATCTGGGGCTGCAAATGTTTATTTTAATGGGTTATTGTGCAATCTTTGCTGTGTAGACCTTCATGGCCTTATATGTATGTTCTTAGCAATGCCAGGACATTGCTTTGTAAAATATATCGTTTTAGTCCAATTGAGTGATTAGTAGTCATCAGGGGAGTAAAACTGTAGCACCTGTAGAAAGAGACGATATTTTTGCCAGTGCTTCCATGTTGACATGGTGCAAACCGCCTGATTATGAAATCATGACCAGTGGACCTTAGGTAAGCCCGAGGAAGGTGTGGTCCGAACCCTAGCAACAGCCCAGCCCTCTGAGACAAAGTTAAGCGGCTGCAGTAAACATATCAAGGGTGTTGAAAAAAAGGCCAGCTGCTGCCCCATGCAGTTTCAGGGAACGAAAGAGGAGCTTAGCTAAGTCACCACAGTGCGAGCAGCGAGTTTATTTTAGCAATTACCACAAGCATGGGCTGGGCTTATTATTCATTTTTAGAATTATAATAAAACCTTAACCAATGTTTCCTTGATACAAAAGTAAATTGTTTACCCCGTATCTAAAAACACAATATAAACCCAACGCACTAGTTGGCAGTGGGGAATTTCTTTTCCTAAAGTTAATTTTGAAAGTGAATTACATCATGTGTAAGTGGATTTGATTTTTCAGATAATGATAAATCTTAGAGCTACTACTTTCTTGAGAATTTATGTAGGAAATCACAGGGCACTTAAGATTGAAGGTTTATGCTGCAAAGGAGACAGCAAGTTTCCTAGGAGAAAGATTATTTGAGGCATTTAAAATTAAGAGATAATATGGCCTCACACTAAAGTTTTCATTAAGAATTTTGTATTGGCTTTGTGTGGCAGTTAAACCTGAGTTGAAAATAAAAATGAAGCAGTTCCTTTATAAGTCATTTTTGAGGTAAATTAGATTGTTCTAAATTTGCTGTAAATTCCATGGATATAAGTAGGCATGGTGGTCATGACAACACATTGTTGTTATGAAAATAGTTTATAATAACAAAGCGTTTTGAAAATTTTGAAAGAGATTTTTGGTTACTTCATACTGTCTTGCATTTATCTCATAGTTCATGCTATAGAAAGTTAACTCACGTTCTTATAGTTTTGGAAGCATTAAGTGTCATGTTTATGTCACACTTCAGTCTGAAGTACCTCCATACACATCATTTGTTCTTCATAGGACATAGTGCTATTTTTTATGACAGTCAGCCTTAGCGTCTCAAATGGTTTATTGCTCTGTGGATGGAGGTACGGAGCAATGCCAACCTACAACAGGACAATACCTCAATATTCCCAAACATAAGACTTACAAAGATTCAAATTATCACCTTATTTCTCCTGTCAGATCACCTAAAAATATAAATAAAATATAAATCACTGCTGCTGCTGAAGAGACGAGCAATTGTGGAAAAGAAATACATCTCATTTCTTTTCTTTCTGACTGGCAGAATTCACCAAGACAGTAGAAATTCAAGTGATAGAATTTGGTATGTCCTACTTTTGGTTTCCCTAATGGTGTGCTTGAGGTAAGGACTTGTGAGCAGGCAGTTTATTAGGGAGGTGTCAGAAACCCTGGTCAAGTGAGGCAAAACAGAGACTTAGAGAAATGCAATCAACCATTAAGGAGTACTTTCTTCAGCCAGGTATCAGAGTGTGTGGCAGGAGATTACACCAGCAGGCAAACCCTGGATCATGTGCAAAACACAAATCCCAGAAAGACTCCACCCAAGAGATGAGGGGATGAGAGGATTGTGATATTCATATATTACATTCTCAGAGTTATTGGGCATAGAGATTTGGGTAGAGGGAGGCAGAGACAGTAGTTGACACTCGTGTGTCAACTCCTGGAAACTGCAGACTGTCACAATTGCATAAAGAGGGCTGGAGGTACAGCTCAGTGGGCTAAGTGCTTGCCGCTAAGCACTACGGCCCTGAGTTCGATCCCCGGTCCCGGAAAAAAAAAAACAATTGCATAAAGTACCTCTCTGTGGTCCAGAAACAAAGTCTTCAGGCACATGGGTGCAAATGGAGGCAGAGCGGTCAGTCAGGTCACATAACAAAGTATGTGCAGTGAGTAAGGGGCATGCAGCAGCATCCAATAAATAAGATATTGAGAAATAAGATATTCTGGGATTTGGAGGTTCTAAAGATTTAATAAAAATGAGAATTGTGATTCATGTTGTTAAATTTATTCTAAAATATTACTTTAAAAAATGTCTCCAAGTGAATTTTCTGAGGAATATAACATATAGCCTTCTCTGAATGTTTAAGGACTCAGGATCTTTCAGGTCACATCTTCTCAAGGAAGAATATCTACTGTACAGATGTCCATGACATAATTAACAAAGACAATTAGGCACTGACTTCAAATAAGTTTTTCAGCATTCTGTTCAATTTAGATTGAAAGTCAGAAGCAAGATTTATTTCATGTGATATACCACATTCCAGTAAAAACAAGCTATAGCAAAAAATGAAGAGAATCTCAATTAATTGAAGGATGAGCCAAATTAATTTCTGTTCATCAAGGTTTTATTATGGCTTCCAAAAGGAAAGCAGAGACCTTAATTCCAGTAATCATTTAAGGATCTATTTAAGCAAAAAAAGTTATGCATTATTTACCATATGCCATTTACCTATGAAATTAATGACACGAACTTGGCTCAATAGTCTAGGCCTTTGGGGTAGCTGCGAATGATACTGTAATTCAACTCGGCCACTTTCTAGCTAGGAAACCTCAAGCAAGTCACCTTAGTTCTCCAAATTTCAATTTCCTAATCTGGAAGTAAAATTAGAGGAATTAAAGGATTTAATGAGATCGTTCGCTAAAGCACTTAAGGGTAGATTTGGCACATACTAAGGACTATTATGAGCTGTTCTTACAGTGGTGTTGACAGAAATGCCAGGATTGCTGCCATCAGAGTCTTTTCAATCGGCTAAAGGCTGCAGATAGATGAAAACCTGTCAGGCAGGACAGAAAACCGACATGTATTCAGTGATCACAGAATGTGGGCTTCCGTAGAGGAGTATGCTTTTAGCTGCGGCATGGGTAGGTGGGTCTTGGAAAACTGAAAAATCTCTGATAGGTGATGATAGTGTTCAGGTTAGGGGTGGTATTGACACGGACCACAGCGCAGAGATCTAAATGGACCTGGAGCACCGGGAACACGTGGTTACCAAGTGCCGGAGCAGAGCACACTGGGCGCATCTCTTGATAGAGGAGGGTCGCACATGTCAGCCGTGGGGGGCCCTTCCCTTCCTACAACGCCTTCACTCATTTAGCTGATCCTCCCTGCTCTACACGGCCTTCACAGGATTGATTCCCCAGTGAACTGAACAGGTACACGGAAGAATGGCAAATTTATGTTTCTAGGTGAGCTCTCTGCTGTGAAATTCGTTCTGCATTTAAATATAATGCCTTGGTTTTTTCATGAATACCTTACAGTCAACACGGACAAAACTCAATTATTTCTATTTTCTTTTGAACTTTAGTTTACTGCTGTCTTTCTCAGTTCAGCTAGTGGCAACTCCATCCTACCAACCACTCAA
The DNA here is from genome assembly GCA_004027595.1 of Dinomys branickii. NCBI lineage: Eukaryota > Metazoa > Chordata > Mammalia > Rodentia > Dinomyidae > Dinomys > Dinomys branickii. Next base: position 35,824 of record PVLD010003831.1, on the reverse strand, counting down.
GCTCCAAACTGTAGTGTCCTCTTTGATTATTCTCTCTCTCTCACAGCCAGCACCGATTTCATCATCATAGCCGTCTTCTCAGATATCTAAATGTGCTGAGCATGAAACCTCTTCTCAGCCTCTCCATGGCCACCATCCTGTTACCCTTTGGAATTATTTTGGTAGCCCTCAGATGTGTCTTGCAGCTTCCTCCTTAAGAACTCGAAAAATGTCTTCACTAAGAGCAACCAGTTTGATCCCGTTTGAGGAAGTTATAGTACCTGACTCGTTTAGAAGTCCCTTCAGGCTTCCCCTTCCCTAACATGGAATTCAGAGTAAAGTCCTCCACAAGTCTAGGTTTGCCTTGATCCCACCTGCTACCCTCCCCCACATTTCCTTAGTTACTTCCCTCATGACTGGTCACTGTAGCTTCACCGGGTCCTTCGTTATTTAGGAAACACAGTTTCACACCCCCAGCTCAGTCCTTGAGTTCTATCTGTTTCTTTTTTTAAAATTTTTTGGTACCAGGAACCAAACTCAGGACCTTGTGCTTGCCAGGCGGACACTTGTGCCACTGAACTCTATCCCTGGCCCTTTACGTGTTTCTTTTATTAGGACTTCGCCCTCTTGCTAGGACATTTGGGAACGTGGTGAGTGTATTTACCTTCTTGAAGTCTTTGCTTAAAATTCAACTTACTCTGTCACATTACAGGCATAATTACTCTATTATACTTCCTTTTCATACATGTTTCTGTCTTTTAACACACTGTATCATTTAATAATGCTAGTTAGTATGTAGCCCTCCCACGCACAAGGCTATAGCTCCACAAAGGCTGGTGCTCTTTTGTGTTCTGCTTAGATGGTCACCGAAAGAGTGCTCAGTACCTAGCAATGTGAAGTGCATCAGGAAAGTTAATGCTCTTTCTTCTGAAATATGTTCTCCCCACATTAATATAAACCATTATTTCAATTAGGAGTCCCCAGTACTTCTTCATAGCTGCAGGACCTTAAATACATAATATTGTATATTTTAAAAAATTCTCCTGCATAGGGAGATAGAATATGATCTGAAATAAAGCATTGCTATTTAATCTATAGTTTGGAAGGTTCCTTTTCTTTCTGGGAAAGTATTACTGCAAGATCTGTATTAGAAAAACTAACCTAATAAGTAACATACTGAGTAACTCCAACGTGGCAAGCATTATATGCATTACTTCATTCAAACTCACAATAATACGAGTGGATATCTCCTCCTTTTTAATGATTTGAAACCTGAAAGTGAGAGAACTGTAGTGATTTGCCAAGTGTTGCATGATAAATAGAACGATCTGAAGTTGGAGCCCAGGGTTTTCTGACTCAGTATCCCTTAATTGATTATCTGGACTTGGTAAATCAGAATTCATTATAAGAAAATTAAAAATGAGCAATAGTCTCTGATCCTAATACAGGAACAAAAATGCTTTTTAATAAAAAATATACTTGTATCCAAGGAACAGTATTATAATCTTAATATTTATGCTTTCAGAAAGGTTCAAGTAAATATATTCATGGATACAGAGCTTTTATTAGAAGTAAACAAAACAATGAGAATGAGGTATTGTGATAGAGAAAGTCAATTAATAACAATTCACACTAGTTAATTATTCCAAACATGTCTGATCTGTAATCATAGTGTGCAGACACACCAAGTCTTTCAAGGTATTTTTACAGTAACAGTTCATGTTTACTAATGGAAATTACCTTTGAAAAATCTTGTTGTTAGTTCACAAACTCACTTGAAGCTCAAAACATCAGTTTGTGTTTTTCTAAGAACTATCTACTCCTGTGCCTCTTTTAACAAAAGTTATGAGCAGTTTTGTGATACATTTCCCATTCTCCTGCAGCTAACATCCACCTTTTAAAATTTTAGTGCTTTCTTCGTGCATGCCGACTGCGCTATGAGCCAGAAACATTTGCCTAAATTTGTCTCAGCTGATTTGATTTTATTTACTGTAAGCCTAGATTACGAATTTGTGCTATTTTCTTTGCCCATCTATAGCTGTCTTATTCAGCTTGTGCAATGAAATAAGCCAATTTGGAGAGAAAGGAAGATTTTAAATTCACCAAAAAGTATTATATAATTCAATTCTTTTTTACCCAATCTCCAACCACCCTTGGAGGATGTGCAGCCCCGGAGCACTTTATGCACAAACTTAGAAGGGAGAAATCTCAGGCCACAAGACATTTCTTCCCAGAGAAGAGGTCATCTCGTCATTTCTCTCATTTTATACATGAGAAAAACAAGGTTCAAAAACTTTAAATGGCTTTTGAGAAAAAGATCATAATTTCTCTTCCATGAGCAAATAATGTAGGGCTACCAAGTCTCAGCTTGCAAGTATTCTATTTTATAAATTAGGTCATTTTGATTTTCAAAAGTAGAAAACTGCAGTCATAATGATAACTTCTCACTAGCATGCCCACAGACATTTTAGTGTCTCAATATTATTGTTATTAAGGGCTTATTTCAATTTATAATGTTTCAACAATTGAACATGTTAACACATTTCAGTTTGGAGCAGCAAAATATTTGTCTTTGAAACTTTAGATTCATTTCACAAAGTTAACATCTGTAAAGGTAGATTAAATTTTAATCTCCAATTAAGTTCAATATAACACTATATGTATTTTCTTCTTTTAAAAAAATACTTTGCATAGTAAATGAAATCTACATTATGTGCTTTCCTTTTTAGACCATATTGTAGCAAGTAGACTAAAAAGAATCAAATTAAGTAACAAGAGTTCCTGCGAAACAAGTTTGCTCATCCTTCCTCTGTCTTCTGCAAATGAGCACTGTGTAAAGTAGTATCTACTGTTCAGTTACCACGGTTTAAGACAGTTCCACTGAGTGATTCTGGTAACCCAATCTTCAATTTGTTGGGTTTTCCACTTTGAATTACGGTTTACGGACGTAGTTTCACAGCTGGTACAAAGGCTTCTTTTAAATTTTTAATCATATGAATTAAAGATTACTCGAGTTTTCTTTTTAAAGAATTCTACTAGGAGTGATCTAACCTATAGGAAGTATAGATGAGCCCAAGGTAAGTAAAGCACAGAGGACACAGGGCTGACCACACTAGGCCTTGAACATGGTGCCCGCCACATTGATGTTCTAGCTGCAAAGCATTCATTTAACGTTGAATCCAAAGCAATTATGACTTCAGCTAATACTACACTGTCTTAAGGGTATAACATGCCCTCTGCAGTTGTTTACAACCAGACATTAGTCAGAGGTGAATACACTCTCAAAGGATCCATTGTATTTACAAATTGTAAAGCGTCACAGAGGCAGATCAGAAGGTAATCAATATACTAAGAGATTATTTGATTATCACTATGGAGTCTGTAAAAACATCAAGTTCCCTCCAAGCAGTGTTTGCCAAAAGACAAGAGTTTTATGAAATTTAGTGAGTGGTGAAACTAATTTAGTATGGTTTGATGAAAACTATTTAAAGAACAAAATAGAATAGACTAAAATATATTAGAATATATGTCATATACTACAATAAACTTAGTTGCTATGGAAATTGTGTGTGTGTGTGTGTGTTGTATGTTCCATAATAAAATTGTGTGTGTGTGTGTGTGTGTGTGTGTGTTGTATGTTCCATAATGCTTTTAAATGTATGTCAGAATGGTGTGAGGAAGATTGGCTCAGGATATTTAAATTAGGTGTAACCAAAATGCCTTACTATTCCCTCTTAGAAATATATATATCTAGCACATCTAATCATGTATATACACAATAGTAACATTGACACATTTCAAAAGTTTGTTTTTAAAAGCAACTTCCAGAAATGTGCCCAGAATATGACAACTACCTATAGTATTTAGAATTAGCAATTGTTGCTCTTTTAACAATGAATGTATGTATGTTTTTTACCAAAACCTTTCCTTTGTTATTTGTTGCAGCATGAACTTTCTTACGTGCTAAAAATTGGAGGGAAAATTGAGCATAACTATGTTTACTCTTGGTTTATTATGTTGTGATATTTGTGTTTTGGGATATAGCACAATACTTTGTGGCATTGGAACAAATACAGAGAGAAGAGAAGTTAGACAACAAAATAAGGTCACTTCTGAGATGAGTCCGGGGAATACCTAGCTTATAATCCTGTGAGTTCCCTAGTGAGTGGGTCTTCTAATACATACAAGGTGATGTAATTCTGGGTATCTGGATACCACAGCCAAGCTTTCTTCTCACAGAAAGGCGCATTTTTTTTTTTTTTTTTTTTTTTGCTGCATCCCAACTCCTCTTTTAAAGAATTAATATCTATGCATAAAATGGCTCATGAAATGATGATTTCAAAGGTTGAGGGAAAGGTGACATTTCTGATTTTTAAGAACAATCTAATGCTTAACGTACTTACTGAGAGTCTGTATGGGCACCACTTGTTCCCCTTTCTGGCGTGACCTCAGTGTGATCAGTGAGAAGAGAAATACATATTTTTGTCTTTTTCTCCCACAATTAATATGAACAAGACAAAGATAGATAAGTACAAAAAAAAAATGAGAATGGTTCAGTTAACAGGAAAGGTTCCGCACTGGCCAAGGAACAAGGGAACAAAGCGAAACAGTGGGTGGAATCAGGGGTCGGGCGCATTGCGGTGAAGCAACACAGCACGAGGTAACAGGAGAACAGATTCTGGACAGCTTTTGAATACTTTTCTTACCATGTGATGAAATGGCTGCTTAAAGCAGTTGGCTGCATTTAATTATTTTTATTTCAATTTTTTTCAAAAAAGTGTGGTTACTTCATAGACACATTTATTTTCCAACTTGAGCTCCTTAGTAGTATAATATAGAATGCCTCATTAGCAATGGAAAATGAGCTTAGGATCGTAGCAGGAATGTTCTAAATATTGTTTTTAGATGTGGGAGGAGTTAGCAAGAGAGATTATAGAACCTCTTGTTTTTCCCTGGAGAACTTTAAACTAAGAGCAAACTTTTTATTCACTCCACAACCTTCACATAAGATCTATCCTCACTTACTGATGTTGCCTTGCTAACGTCTCCCTTTTGCTGTACCTCATGCAGTCGTTGCTTGGGAAAAATGCATGGGAGAAAGGAAACATGCATTAGGTTGGAGTCCTTGGGTGCTGGTCTACCACACCAGATGCCTATCGTGCACCTTATTTCTCTGTAGTTTTCCATTTATTTTCTTCATTTTTCATGTAAAGGCATTGGGTTACTGCGCCAGTTCTACAAATGTTGTCTCTAGTTCAACAGTACCAACAGCTGCTGATAAGCAAATGTTTGCAAATTGATGTTTGCTGACTTATGTGTATCAAAAGAACCAGTTCATCTTACATAGCTCTTAGAGTAGATCATTTACAAGTAGTCAATAGATTCAGTCAACAAACAGTTATGGTGTGCCTCCTATACATCACACGCTGTGCTGGGTACAAAGAACAAGCTTTGAAGAAGCCAGCTATATGACCACTATGACAAAACTTCTGCAGAGTTAAAAAATCTGGACCACTGAATCAGACACTTACTTTTGCCTGCTGATGCTACCAAAAATCCATTGTTTTTATTTCCAATGCCTTACACATTGCAGGTGGAGTACCTTTCCTCCCCAAGAAATGGTTCCATGCCCACTATGAAATTTTATCAGCCCGACAGTATGTTTACTAAAAATGCTACCTTTAGGGCATTCTAAAGAAAGGCAAACTATTGCATGAGAAAACATGCAGCTGAGATGTCTGCATGTGCCTCTAACTCAGATCTGAAGGGCGAAGCTGAAGCATCGGCCACAGCTGGAAGAATGGGGAGCAGAACATGGGCACAAGGCACAATGGTTATTCATTTCCTCTCCTGTGATCTCTCATCTTTCATTTTTGTGAATCTCAATACATAGTTGAGACTTTTCCAGATTCACAATCAACTCTGATTATCTGCCTCCTCTCTCCACTTCTCCCTTTTTAGTTTCTTGGATGCTGTTATAGGAAGAAGATGAAAACTATCTGGCATGGAACACTCTTGCCTTTCTTTAATTTTTTTAGGTCAAATTACTTGTCTAACATTTGACAGAAAGAAGAGAACAGGGGCAAGGGATAAAGAAAGGAAGAAAGTTTGGTTTCTTTTCAAATGTTTTTCATCTCTGACCTTATACAAAAATTTTCATTGCATCCAGACATAATATTTACATAATTTCAAGTAGGTAGTGACTCTTTTGGTGAGAAAATTATTGTATAGTTTTTATCCTCTCTTGTTCTGTCATGATTTCATAGCCTTTTATTGTCCTCAGGATTTAAAGCATGTGGACAATTTATTTTAATGGAAGAGCATAGCAATAGTTCTGTTACTCTAAGCCACTTGTAACTTTTTGCTTACCTGAGCATCAAGTCTTAAATACACTATAATTAGTCTAATCCTATGCATGCGCACAACAAGATCCCTAGAGATGTGGAGGATTTACTAGTGCACGTTACTGAGAGGCACAGCTTGGTCTGTAGCCTAATAGTTCCATCTTCCTTGAAGCCAATTTCCTGTGGTTTGCTGCAAGTCATATTCAGTTAGGAGATTTGTCAAAAAATTAAATATGGACAAAAAGAGATCTGGCTAGATTTGGATAAAAACACAAGCTTTAAAACATAAATGAGAGGGAATAAAGCGAATGACAGAATCATAATGGTCCCTACTTTACTCAGATGCAGGGTGACATTACAACATCCTGGAAGCCTGAAACGACTGGCCGATTCTTAACATGGAAGAAGAATGACTGTTAGGTCCTATACCTAGATTGAGAAACAAAGTGCACAAAGATAGGACTGGGGGTGAAATGACTTAGCAGCAGCTTGTGTGAAAAGAGACGTAGGCATTTAGTTGACAATAAGCTCAGTAGAAGCCAACAGTAATGTGGCTGCCAAAAAGGCTGATGGGCCCTGAGGCTGCATTAATCGTGTTGTGCTAGAATAAAGGAAATAATGGTACCACTCCACTTGGTGCTACACACACAACAGTTGAAGAGTGTAGTCAGCCCTGTGGGCCTCACCTGGATCCATCTGCAAAGCATAGTGACAAATAAAGACAGTATAAATTACAGTGTTTAAAGAAAACTGTGAAAAATGAAAATGCACTTTTGAAAAGTCTTAAGAAAGGCTGGTATGTTGAGTAACAGACTCACCGAAAAGGGATTAGAGTTGTACTAAAAGATCAAGAAGAAAGAGAAACATGTTTCAGAAGCCTTGATGAGATAAATGGGAAAAATAATATAGGCACTGAAGTTGGACTGATCTGGGTATAAAATTCCAGTTTTAGGATTACTCTATAAGCTAAACGAGTTTATTTTTCTCTTCTTTACCTCTTTTTCTATATTCAAAATCTAAGAAAATTATCTACGTGATTTGCTGTGCAACTTAGAAATAATGTACTCAAATTCCTAGCACATTGCATGCCAGGGCATGCACTCAGAATCTACAAAAGCCAGGAAAGAATCAAAGAGAGTATAATGGACAAGACTAGAAAGAAATAAATGAAATTATGGTGACTGAAAATTTTGAACGGACCAATGGACTAAAGGAAATGTAGAAATCTGTGAATGGGGTCGTGGTTTATCAAATGGCAGAGATGATTTCTTTGGATACTATGAAATATGATAAATATATGCTAGCTGTACACATAGAAAAAGAATACATTGTTAATTCTTATCATTTTGTATTTAAACCCTCTATAATTTTTATTGTTTTTCTTTGTTTTGTTTTTGTCTATGTTGTTATTTTGTTATTGCCTTTTCTCTTTAAAATAAAAAAAGAATAAAACCAAAAGAACCCTTATTTCTTCTTTCAAGAAACTTATCCAGAGCATGAGCAGCCTCGGAGACTGCACCCTTTCCCTCCCCCACGAGCAGGCAACCAGGCTGGGTTCTGGACAGCCTCTGGCACCTCAGTGACTGTGACCTGTCCACTCCACAGCCTGTGGAAGCTAGGCCGAGCCCTGGACAGCTTCATGAACCTGGGTGAAACACCCCTGCCCCTCCTCTGCCCTTCCTGCTCCAGTGTGGGAGCCAGGCTAAGCCCCAGGCAGGTTCAGGGGCTTCAGTGATCACCACCCTGCACCCACTCAGGAGCTGGGCTGAACCCCAGACAGCTTCAGGAACCTTAGTGAGCTGTCCCTGAACCAACCCCCCCAGTGTAAGAGCCAGATTGAGCCTTGGATAGCTTTGGGGCCCTCAGTGACCGTGCCTGACACCTTCACCCACACAGGGGATTGACTGAGCTCTGGAAAGTTTGGGAGAATTGACAACTGCACCTCACCTCCACACTCCATTGTGGGAGCTACGCTGAGCACCTAGGACCTTTGGGTCCTTGTGCCGCCACTTCCTCACCATCATGGGGTTGAGGTTTAGCTCCAGGGAACCTCCAGATCTTCAGCAATGACAAAACAAAGGAAAAAATGCAATTTCAGACCTCCAGGTCACCCAGAATAAGTCCAGGAGACATCAACACAGGAGAGCTTGGAAGTAATACACTTGGAATTTCTATAATGATAGCAACTGAAGTAAACAAGCAACTCCATCAGGCCATAGAAGACATCAGATCAGAAATAATCTCTCAGGTAAAAAATGAAATGACAGCCATAACGAAAGAATTGCTCAGCACATCTAAAGAAGATGTAGGTAAAAAAAATAGAGGAACACACAACGATGGAAACCTTCAATGAATAATATAGGAAACAATTAGAATGCATGAAACAGATTTAAACAGATATCCAAGAAATTAAAAATTTCATCAAATGCTGGCAAAACTGCTTGAACAAAGCTGAACAAAGACTTTCAGACCTTGAAGACAGCATTGTCACCAATGATTATGAAAGGAAGGATCTCTTAAAAATAACAAGGAAACAGGAAATAACATTTCAACAGCTGTGAGATGATTCCAAAAAAGCAATGTAAGACTAATAGATGTCAACAAAACAGCAAGACTCAATACTAATGACAAAAAGACTATTTGCAGAAGTAATAACAGAAAATTTCCCAAGCATGGAAAAAGAATCAGACATACAGAAAGTGAGGCATATAGAACTTCAATTAGTCATAACCAAAATAAATCTACACTCAGACATATAATAATCAAATTCCCAGAAATTCAGCAAAAGAACAGAATATTAAAGAAAAGAAACATTTATTAATGGAGAAAAGAAACAGATCACCTATAAAAGAAAGCCTATCAGAATCATGGCAGATTTCTCAACAAAAACCGTCAAGTCAAGAAGAACTTGGAGTGAAGTATTTCAGGTCCTGAAAGAAAACAACTTCCAAACCAGATTAATGTATCCTGCAAAGCTATCCTTCAAAATTGATGCAGAAATAAAATATTTCCATGATAAAGAACAACTGAAGAAATTCATGCATGCCAAATCAATGATAAAAAGGAGTACTAAAAGACATTCTAGAAAGAGATAAAAATGATCACAATTTCAAGAAAAGTACAAAAGAACCACCAAGCAGAACAAACAATTAAATGCAGGGGAAAAGAAAATTTTTACTCTCATAGAATGGAACACACAAAGGAATTGGACAGATTCTTAGATACGTATGAATTACTAAAGTTGAATGAAGGAGACATGAAAATCCTAAATAAATCAATATCAGCCAATGAAACCAATGAAATAAAAAACCCAAGTTCTGAGGGATTCACAGCTGAATTCTGCAAGAAATTTAGAGAAGATTTAGTTTCAATTCTTCTCAAACTCTTTAATCAAATTGAAAGGCAAGGAATTCTTCCTAATTAATTCCTGGAAGCAAGTATTATGCTGATACCAAAACTAGAGAAAGATCCAACCAAAAAAAGGAACTATAGGTCAATTTCCCTAGCAAATATAGATACACAATTCTCAATAAAATACTAGCAGACAGAATGCATCAAATCATCAAGATTATACACCATGAACAAATAGAATTCATCCCAGGAATGCAGAGATGGTTTAATACACACAAATGAATTAATATAATACACCACATCAATAGTGCCCAAGGAAAAAGGTCACATGATCATCTCAATAGATGCACAAAAAGCCCTTGATGAAGTCCAAAACTTATTCATGATAAAAACTATACAGAAAATAGGAATAGATGGTCTTTACTCACTCTGATAAAAGATATCTATGACAAACCAACAGCTAATATCATACTAAGTGGAAAATAAATGAAAGCTTTCACTTTAAAATCAGGCAAAAGACAACGATGTCCACTGTTACCACTCCTATTCAATATAGTTCTGGAAATATTAGCCAGTACAATTAGAAAGGAGAGGAATAAAATAATAAGGATTGGAACAGAAGAAGTGAAATTATCACTATTCACAGATGTTATGATAGTCTATATAGAAGACCCAAAAACTCCACCAAAAGGCTTATAGATTTAACAACCAAATTCAGTAGCATAGCTGGATACAAAGTTAACACTCAAAAATCAATAGCATTGCTGTACACTTATAGCAAACAGACTGAGAGAGAAATTATAGAAACCAAATCTTTCATAACAGCGTTTAAAAAATGAAATAATTAAGAATCAATCTAACAAAGGAAGTAAAAGAGCTATATAGAAAAATTATAGTGCTCTGTAAAAAGAGATTAAGAAGATTTCCAAAAATGGAAAGATATTCCTTGCTCACGGATAGGAAGAACCAGCATTGTGAAAGTGGCTGTGGTTCCAAAATTGTTGTACAGATTCAGTGCAAATCCCAATTAAAATAGCATTAGTATACCTCACAGATCTAGAGAAAGCATTCCTAAAATATATCTGTAACCAGAAGAGACCTAGAATAGCAAAAGCAATCCTGGGCAACAAAAGAAAAGAAGGAGGCATCACAATTTCTGACTTGAAATTATTCTACAAAACTAATGTGATAAAACCAGCATGGTATTGGTAAAAATAGACCTAAAGATCAAAGGAACAGATTAGATGATGCACACATGACTATAAACACATTCAGCCACCTTATCTTTGACAAAAGGGCCAAACATGTTCACTGGAAGAAAGATAGCCTCTTTAATAAATGATGCTGGAAAATCTGGCTCTCCCCATGCCAAAGACTAAAAAAGACCCATGTCTATCACTATGCACTGAAATAAGGTCAAAATGGATCAAGGATCTAAATATTAAAACAGAAACACGAAATCTACTGGAAGACAAAGTAGGTAGAAATCTTAAAGACATAGGGGTAGGAAGAGAGTTCATGAACAAAAACCAAACTGCACAAGAAATAATTTAAAGAATTAACAAGTGGGATCTCATCCTATTGAAAACATTTGCACATGAAAATAAATTGCCAACAGAGTAAAAAAAAAAATCCATTAGTTGGGAAAAAAAATTAGCCAACTGTCCCTTGGGCAAATGATGTCAATCTAGAACATACAGAAAATTTAAAAAATCAGGGCCCCCGAATTCAAAGTCTCAATCCCAAAATAGACATCTGAGGTGAGTACATGCCTCTCAGATGAAGAAACACTAATGTCAAATAAATACATGAAAAAATATCAACATTATTGGTCATTGGAGAAATGCAAATCAAAACAACACTGAGATACCATCTCACTCCAGAAAGAAAGGCTGTCATCAAGAAATCAAACAGTAACAAATGCTAGAGAAGCTGGGGAAAAGAAACACTTCTCCACTGCTGGTGGGAGTGTAGACTGGTGAAACCATTGTGGAAATCAGTTTGGGGGTTCCTCACAAAACTAGAAGTCCCACTAAACCATTGGGATATTTTCCCAGAAGAATTAAAACCATCATACCAAAGTGATATATGTGCACCCATGTTTATAGCAGCACAATTTGTCATAGCTAAAGCTTGGAAACAATCCAAATGCCCATCAATGGAAGAATGGATAAAAATGATGAGGTCTTTTTATACAGTGGAGTATTATTCAGCTATAAAAAATGATAAACTCAAGGCTTTTATAGGTAAATGGATGCAACTAGAGACCATACTCCTAAATGAAATAAATCGGACCCACATGTGTAAATACCATATTGTCTCCCTAATGTAAGAACCTGAAATAATAAATAAAATTCAAAATGTACGATGGATTTTATGAAAAGGAAAAAATTGCTCAAAAGAAGGAACAACTGGGATGAGGGAAAGGAAAAAAGGAAAGAAAAAGGGAAGGGGAAAATATACATATGGATAGCTGGGATATGTGTACTTCTGATCCAGTGTGAAAAGAAATGTTAATGCTTATTCGGTAATCTGAACAACTGATTCGAAGAGAACAATATGCAATATAACAACTACGGTTGAATTCCTACCATCTTGTTTAGTGAAGCTCTGTATCATTCCTATTTTTTAGTATTTTTTATTCTCTTTAATTATTTGATCAATCTTGCATTCCTACATCTGGAACTCTAAGTAACTTTGTTGAAGATAACATTATGTAATATAACACCACTGTTAATTACTATCATTTTATTTGGAAACTCTGTATCATTTTTATTGTTTTTGCTTTGGTCTATGATGTTATTATTTTTTTATCTTCTTTAAAAAGAAGAAATATCCAAATTTTTTGTCTTATGTGTTCTATAAGTATTCAGAAGAAAAGACATTTTCCTTTTAAAAATAAACCTTTTAAAAATCCATTTTGAAGGCAGGCACTGTAGGCTTTATATTTGTACTTCAGAATTTTCAGACTGGTTATTTTTCCTACCAGTTAGATAAACTAACAGATACAAATATTTTATTTACAGACTATGAATTTTAGAATTGTTGTATTATGGTTGATACATTGTGTCAACTTGGGGAATCTGCAGGTTTAACTAATGAGTGATTCAGCAGGAAGCTGGGGTGCTTACTTTGTAAACATCCTGAGCCTGTGGAAGAGGAGGGCATGGATATTGTTTGAGAGGCTCACCACCCCTGGGTGGGGGTAGGCTGTTTACAATGTAGGGTAGAAAAGGAGGCTGCTTGCAGCCATTCCGCCCTTTTTGCTTGTGGTTTTTGCTGTGCTCTGCTGCCCTGAACAGTTTGCCCTCTGCCTTGAGCCACTCTGCCTCTGAACCAGCCAAGTATGGACTGAAACCTCCACAAACTGTAAGCTAAATAAACCTTTCCTTCCTTCATTTTGGGCTTTGGGTATTTTGTCTCAGCAACGAGAGAAAAGTAACCAAGACATGTTGTTTTATATTCAGTAATTTCAATTTTCAGAATTTTAACTAATATGTGAGGCAGACCTTATGACCATTCTTATTTTAATTCTAAGAAAATTAATTTAGATGAGTGTCACTTGGTTTCTGAGGGAAAGGTTACTTTTATTTTTAAATTTTTACCCACTCATACACTTCATACACCAAGAAGTATATCTGGCATTAGTATTTTTCTCAACAAACATTGGCTGAATGAATGAATGACCTCTCCACCATTGATTGAAAGTCATGTTTGAGTTCACAGAACTAAAAATCATACATTTAATGAGTTAGGTCTGAATTTTCCCTAAGAGAACTTTTAACAAGTAGATAGAAGATTCTAAAAGAAGCTACATCATAAATTCTTTTAGGTTGAGCATGCTCTCACTAATCCACAGATATCTTTCCCTCCTGTTCCTTCTCTTCTGTCACATTTCTTTAAATGAACTTTTTAAGTTTTATGAACATTTGAGCCTCTCAACTGTAGTTTCTGGACTAAAACATCAGCCTCACTTGGTGAGCTGGTAATGTAAATTCTCAAGAAATCTGTAGTTTAATTTCCTCCAGGTGATTTTAATACAGTTACAAATCTGTATTAAAGTAATCTGAGAAAACTTTACCTGGGGCTGGGGATGTAGCTCAGCGGCACAGCGCCTGCCTGGCGGGCACAAGGTCCTGAGTTCGATTCCTAGTGCCAAAAAATGAAATAGTAAAAAAAGACCAATAAAAAAAATCCTTTAAAAAAAAAAACCCTTTGGGCTGGGGATATAGCTCAGTGGAATAAGGGCCTGCCTAGCAAGTGCAGGGTCCTGAGTTCGATCCCCAGTACCGCCAAAAAAAAAGAACACCTTACCTGGTACCATCTCTCTGTTGCACTATATGTTCCAAAAACAAAACCGTCAAAACAACATTCAGCAGTTATCCCTGTCCCACTATGTAATACCTACAGAATCTGAATCTTTGCAATGAGGTTTTAGAAATGTGAGTTTTGGGTTAGTCCTTCTCTGCTTTCCCACAGAGCAAATATTGTGAATTTATGTTAACAGTGGGCTCAGGATTGACATTTGGGAACTGTCTGTCTGGGTGACTTCTTCTGTAGAGTTGGCCAAAAATTTCATACTTTGTAATTCTCCCGTCACTATATGTATTGATTCCCATTTCTTGTCTTGATTTTCTGTAAGCCTCAGTTTCAGCTCCTGAATTTTACCAAGTGTCAGTCTTGGTGGAAAGCACAACGCAGGTGAACTATATCTCTGGATTTATCTTGGTACAAAACAACTAAAATGTCACTTACTTAGGGTCCCACAAGGATATGACACTATGAAAATCTGACATTTTTGTCCTTGGCCTTCACAGACCTATGTACTGAGTCTGTATAGCATCATAGTTAGTATGTTTTCTTTTCCACTAAAAGTTTGCTAATTAATTTATATTAATGAGGTTACAAATACTTTGACAATTACTGTCTTCTATAATCAGATGCCAAGCTAAACATTCATGGCTTTACAGATTATTCAATGTGTAAATATTTTGTGCCATGTTGAATAACTTGAAGTAAATTCTTCTACTTCCTCATCATCCTGAGTAAACCAACTCAAACCCATCTCCTCTGGAGAGTGTTATATTATCCAGAGAAGGGTACGAGGCATTCATTTTTTTAGCCTGTTCACTCCTGAAAGAGCTCAAGTGGTGCTCTTATGTTAGAAATAAAAACAGTAAGAATGGCTATATTGGAAATACTATCATAAAGATATTCAGAAAACATATTTAATGCATATTTGCTAAGTTTTTACTTGTCTTAATAAGATACTGTTAACCAAATTGAAATAAGCTAGACATTTCATGCTAGACTTTTCTATTCAAATAAAAATGGCTCCTCTGCAAAAAAAGTGTAATTTGTCAGCAAACACAAGAATAAAAATCCACACGTAAACTTACCACAAAGTAAGATCTTTCCCTCTTGCTTTCTTTGTTCTCATAAATAAATTTCTAGACTCAATCAGTATAATATACATCAAAACGGTAAGAACAAGAGTAGAGAACTCATTGTGGCAAGCCAATTCACATCTTAATTTCATTTAAGTATTATAAGTATCGTATAGGTCATCATGTAGCGTAGTGGAATGGTAACTGGTGGTCAACTTATAACCCACAACGGTAACGTGTAAGCGTGGTGCTGGGTGTGGGAGGCCCACCTGGGCATTGTTGCCGGCAGCATCAGAAGCAGAACTGGAGAAGGAGAAGATGGCTGTTGGAGGTGGTGGAAGCTGTTGGAGGAGCTCGTCGTGCTGGCTTTCCTCGTGAACTTGGCTGTTTTCATCCTCCGAGTAGCTCGGGACCTCACTGGCACTGAGAATGGCTTTGGTTCACTTTGGGGAGCTCTGGTCCTCACTTTGAGCATCGCTTCCTGGCCTTGGAGGGGAAGATGGTGCACTGCTAGTCTCAAGGAGAAGCTTGCTATGTTGGCTTTCCTGATGGGAACTTGACCATCTGAATCATTGGAGGAGCTTAGGCCCTCACTGTTACTGAGGATGGCTGTGGTGCCCTTTAGGGAGAGCTGTGATTCTTCTGAGCTTTGCTTGCTGACTCCAGTGTAGGTCCCTCAGCCTTATAACACAGATCCTTCATCCTGCTGGCAGACTTTCTAGGTTCCACCACTGACCTTTGGGACTTCCCAGCACAGATCTGTGAAACAGGCCTGCATGAGATATTGTCATGGGCTCTGGGCCTCCAGGCGGACTTGTGGGAGGCACTGTTGTGGGCTCTAGGTCTTCAGCTGGACTCATGCAGGACCTTTCTGTAGGATCCAGGCCCTCAACTGGATTCCTTGGTCTCAGTATCTGGACAGGTTTCCTGCACTCTTTTGTATGTTGTTCTTTGGGTGACTATTATAAATAATCATACAAAATATGTGTTCTGTGTTATATTGTTCTTGCAAAAATATCCTCAAAACCATCACGTGTAGTTTATGTAATATACTGAGTATGGTAAGTATATTTTTATAATCATTAATAGTATGTGAAATTATATGACAAATGATGGGAGTTATGAAAATCAATACAAGCATTGTTAGGATAAAATAACGCAGCATATTTTAATTCTTTTTTGTTTTTAAATGATATTGTGAATTTTTAAACATAATTATTACATTAAAATGTTAATAGAAAGTTTCAAAAGGTCACACCTCCATGATAAGTCCTAATTTCACTTCTGGTAATTAGATTCTGGCTTGAAAAACTGACAATTTTATTTCTATTTCTGTATACATGTTACTCAGATATTTGATAAAAATAATTTACTATCAGACCATAAAACACTTGAAAAGTAATCATTATTAAGGTATTTAACCAGATATATTCAGTTTTAAGAGAGTAATGCATATATACATTACTACAATTATTATTCATGAAATCTCTTTCTTTGAACAGAGTTTATACATTTAGTTTTAAAGGAATTTGTTAACAGCCAGGGTAGATTTTATGCACTACTGAAAGTTTTCCCTAAATTTGATTTTGAGGAAGGAAGAGAAAGAGAGAAAAAGGAAAAAAAACAAGATGAAACGAAGAATGGCTCTGCATCTTACATCTCCCAGAAATTTGTGCATCTTTTTGTTTTGTTTTTCTTCCTGTGCTTTTACTGTGCATTCTGTCAGTCCTTCCACATGTTACAACCATGACATCAAGTTAAACAAAATTTAAGAAGTTTTTAAATGGCTGCATGACAGGTTAGATATGATATGGATGTTGCAGTGGGTCTGCTGTTTTGATGTTCTTTAGAGTGGTCTGATCTAGTTGGCTGCCTTTTCAATCAGCATGTTGGGCAGTGACTGCTGTATCTTTAAGAAAGAGGAGTGTTGTCAATTAAGGATGTGTCAATGGAATTGCAGTAGAGAGTGGATGGATGTCAGGTGTGGTGGAAATCAGGGCTCATGGGACAGTGCTTTTAATAGCATTATAATATAATTTGTAATATGAGAAGAACGTATCCCATAGTCCACAGTGCAAATAACTGGGGATAATGGGTATCTCCATACTGAGCAATTTGCTTTATAAAGCAGTGCCTTGCAAAAAATCAGGAGTGTATTAATGATTGTGGTTTAGATGGAGAAGGTATTCCCAACGCCTCCTGCACTCACAGGCAGGTTTTGTGGAAGCTGATTGGGTAAGAGGACGCTAGACTCTGCTGAGCCACTGCTCAGGGCTGCACGGCTGGTGTTCCTGTGGAAGGTGGGGACTGGTCAGGAGACTCGCGTCATGGCAGGTGTGACCTGCAGGGTTCCTTTTCTCTCTGCTTCCTGGCTGCCCTGACTTATGGCAGCTTTGCCTGTGCTATGCCCCACTGTCATGTCATCCCTGCCTGCGAGCCGGAGAACCACGCGCTGCAATCGATAGTCAAATTAAACCTCTCCTCCTTTAAACCGTGGGTGTCAGGTATTTGTCCCAGAGACAAAGTAAGTGAGACATAAGTGTATACAAGGACCTATTAACAACGTGAAGAACATTGTTAGAAAAGTAGACAAATCTAGGGCATTATTCCTTTCCACATAAATTTGCAATTTACTATGTTGAAAATAATTACAACATGAAGTTTAAATGGTGCAAATATGTATTTTAAAATAATGTACAGGTATAAAATGAAAACATATGTAATGTAGCCAAAATATATTAGAATTCTACACTGAATTATGCACATTTAAATAGACCTATTAAGAGGGTGGGATCATCAGCAGGGCTTTGAGGAAGAACTAATCTGGACGGGAGAAAGAGGAAGGAAGAAGGATAATGGCCATTAGCACCACGAGACCAAGGATGCTGCATAAAGCAAAGCCAAAATGAGAAAACTTATGCTGGAGGGACTGAGGAGTGGCAGTGGGGTGCCGGGCAATACCCTGCGGCCCTTGAATCTGAGAGATAGGAATAAATCCTACTCTCTTTCTCCATGTATTTACTAGAGGAATGAAAAGTAGTATTTTGTTAACCAAGAAGAGCCGCATAAACATTTAAAAGTGCTTCTTGTTGAGGTATCAACTTTCCTTTATGACATTTCACATGAGTGTTTGGTAAGGAACTTGTGTAGGGATATAATTTTAAAGTAGGAATGTTTACGTGAGTCAGCCCTGCACTGACTCCATTACTCCGCGTGTATCACCTGGTTCTCAGAAGCAACTGTAACCCTTCAGGTTGCTCATTTTGCACACGCTTGCTTCATTTCATTGGCTGTTAACTTTCTCTAAATGTTTGTATGTAGGCAGGGTGGGGGTCATAAGAGTAACATGGCTGTAATTATGAGGCTTTCTGGGACATTTTAAACCAAAGCAGCATGTAGAAACTATGGGAAAACAAATCCCTGAGAGGAAAACATCCACCAACAGAGGAAAACAGGGTCTCGTGATCTGAGTGGAGAAATACAGACCACAGGCACATGCCCCAAACACAGCTCCAGAAGACGACTTGTCAGTGGTCATCAACATAGCTCTGCTGCCAAAGTGCCTGGATAGAGCTCTTGGGGCCCTCAAGAGCTACTTGTGTAACCTTGGGAAATTCTCTTCACTTCGACACTCCCAATTTTCCCGTCACCACCTTCCTCATAAAGTTGCCTGTGACAGTCTCAGAGCAGTGCTCAGCAGGAGGTGCAATGTAAACAGTGTAAGAGGGCAACTTACCACAGGAACAGGACACTTTCAAGAGTGGCAAGGGAGGTAGGAACACTAAAGAGTGTATGATATGTTGAAACGTTTGTTTATTGGCTGCAAAAACTTTCCTTATAGACACATAAGTTAATTCAAAGAACATTTTAAAAAACTCTTTCTGAGAGATAAAATAGTACATATTCATGCATATTTAAAATACAATACAAATTTTATGGTCTACTGAACATTATAAAGCAACACAGGTAGAGAAACATTTTAGTATATTTTTGTGAATCTTAATCAGTTTTCTTAATTTGTTCTTTCATTGTGTTAATTGTTCATCTGTAGGATATATTACTTATCAAGTTATAACTCACATGTCACAAAATTCATCCATTTTAGGTGCACAATTCAATATTTATAGAATTCTGCAAACATCACCACATAAGCTTTCTGCTCTTTACTTCATAATCAGTCAAGTTCTTCCAAGCTCTTTTTTATGCTTAATTTGAAAATATTGATGTTTCCAATGGACTCCTCTATTAGGACACCTCTCTGAGTGCTGGGAGTCAAACCCAGAGCCTTGTGAATTCTGGCATGAATTTTACCACTGAGCTACATTCCAAGCCCTGGGTGATAATATTTTAAAAGAGGAAATGATCATTTGATGGCTGCTGGCTTACCTGCTAAGCTTGCAGGTAGTCTTCTACTAAAGAAAATATATCCTCCATTCTAATTTTATATAATATGGACATAAAGTTGGACCAAATAATTTGGAAATTCTGAGCAGTGGGCAGGATGTAGTGCTAAAATTATTATTAACTTAAACAATTAGTTGACATATACCTGCCAATGTTCTAAGCCAGCTTCACTCTATACAAATATATATAGATAATTTTAAATTTGTACAAGCAATATTAAAACACACAAATTTACAAAAGTAAAAATCTAAAAAATAAAGATACGTACTTAATCCCATCAAATCTTTTCTATCTTCTTCCTTCATTTCTGTTACTTTTGCTGTTATGTGACACATATTTTCATATAACCTTAATTTTAAGATATCTTTCATGATTACTATAAATTATTTGTTCTATTTAAATCTATAAAACTACTATTTATATTATTTTTAATTGCAGTATATTATATATATTCGTCAATAGAAACAAGAAACTTCAAATTTTTTCCTCTGCAAATCAAAGATTGCTACAGGGCAGTTTTAGAATTTAAGAGTTAAATATTGCACACTGCTTGATTTCTCCTCATTTCATTTTTTCAGTTTCCCCATTGTTATTGCAAGGGTGCACTTTAATTTTTTTCTCTTTGCAAAATTTGTCTTCCTTTATCCTATTTTTCTAAAAAGGTCCAAACACAGATACATTTTGGTGCTTCATTTTTGAATACTTTATTAAGGCTTTGCTAGTGATTTCTGACAGCTTGATATAAATTTTAAGAGTGTTAATACCATTTTAGAACATACTGTGTAGTTTTAATTATAAAACAATTCTTAAAAGGCTCAAATGTTTCTAAAATCAGTTTGAGGGACAACGAAAAAAGTTTGTGCTTTCATGTTGGTTTTTTATAAAAAATTCTTATTTATCATCTGTTCAATCACAAAAATTCTGCTGGCTTTTCAGGTGTTTAGTATTATCAGTACAGTTACAATATAGGACAGTAAAGTCAACTAACAATTTGTGAAAAGATTCATAGTTCTTGTGAATCCAAAATTCAATGCTTTTTATTAAAGTATTTTAAAATAATTTTCATTTATTGCAAAAGGCAAAAATGCCACCAATCAATAAAATATTTATTTATGGATTTATATAATTGAACAAAAATAAAACCCCTGTAAAAGAACACTTATAATATACTTTAATCTCAGTGGCTAAATGGCTAAAAATGTAACAGAGTCTGACCAAACCATTCTGATTTATACAACCATTAATACTAACCCATTGTTCAGAGATGAAAATCCTAGGCCAATACTCAGGAAATCTGGACAAGTGTGAGTTTGAGTCTGCAGACCTGGGAATATGAGCTTACAGCTTAAAAGTCATTGCTATTACTGTCTGTGCATAGATCAACTAAAAAATATATGTGTTGAAAGAATGATTACAGATTGCCCTGATTATATTTACATTTCCATATAATACACTTTAATATTAGGTTGATTGGTTGTATGGGGAAGTGCTAACCGTCACCTGTTTTAGGGTTGGCGTAACGCCGCAGAGTCCAACTCCTCTTCCTTGCTAGCTGCTTACTTTCTTTATCCCATTAGCTAGGAATACAAGTTAGGATTAAATCTGAGTATTTTGTGGCTTTAGAGCATGACTGTTGAGAGGAGATGTAAGACCCTTACCTTCTCCCTCTCTGATGCTACACATAGCGCAGGACAAGCAGATGGTGCTGGCAGTGCCAATTAAGCAGATGACAAGCAAGAAAAGTCTGTCTGTGGCTAATCTGGGTTGGGCCTCACAGAACCAGATTAAGTAACAGTTACCGAGCACTTCTATAAACAAGGTATCATTTAGTTGTTCCTCTGTCGATGGAAGCTCAGCATCAGTCTTGTCCTCTCCTCTACTGAATTTCTTTTTCTCCTGGGTCGATGTACACGAGCCTCACGATTGGCTAAAACTTTGGTAGAAAACAGTAGATCCCCTTCAGCGGTTGCTTGTACCTAGTAATCTAAGCAACTACTTTGAAGATAAAAATATGCAACATAATAACCATTGTTCATTTCCTGTTATCTTGTTTTCAAATTCTGTACCATTTTGTTCTTTTTTGTCTCTTTAAAATAAAAAGAAATGTTGAGTAAAGTCTCATGAATCCAAATGCATTAGGAAATCAGTGGCTTTAGAGATAACATGTTTGCTGTGAAAAACAGAGCTTGGTCTTATTTGTTTGCATGCTTGACCATTAGTACCTTCAATATTTTTTTCTTTCTTTTTATTCCCTGCTGTACTGATGAGGAAACTGAAATACAGAGAATCCAGCACACATTTTACCAGGCCACACAGCGAGGGCTAATAGTGCCAGGAGCGCTTTATGAACGCCAGACTGTCAGGCTAATATTCGATCAGCTGGACCTCCATGGGAGTCTCATGTAGGTAGGAGGAGCTTTCTGTGCAATTATCATAAAGCAGATCAGAGCAATGTTTCATTTCATGTGATTTCTAATTCGAAATGCAAACAATTGCCAATTTGTTCGACTTGTATTTATAATTATTTCCTTGTGAATTACTCATCACTAAATGCTTTATAAATATTTTCCCTTTCTTCTCAATGTCTATGGAATGATCATGGCACAGAAAATGTTGGCTTTCAAGGATGTATTAATATCTCCTTTTGAAAGAACTTGTATTTATAAAATAGAATAAAAGCACTTTAAAGAAATAAGTTTTGAGTCTGAATTTCCTCCCAGACAATAACTTATCTGATGTGCTTAATAAGAACTACATAATGAGTTTTATTTAAAGAATCTATTCTACAAGAAGGAGAAAAGGAAGTATGCACACTTGAACTTAGTTGAGCACGGTCTTGCCAGCTGACAGATTTTTAGACTTGACTAAAAGCCCAAGGCATCTTGCTGCTTGCAACAGTGAATCTGGTTTCCCTTTTGCCAACAATGAAGCAAACAAGCCAGTGGCCATAATACGGCAGCATATATCATATGCTTACCATAATCTCAAATTTAACTCTATGGGAAGACCTCAGCCTATTACTTGTTTTTGAACATGAGACCTAATCAAAGCATTTTATAGCTGGTAAAATAAATATCTCCTTACTCAGAAACTTAACAAATCCAGGGCAGAGTATAGATCTCAGTAATTTGATTCAGAATACTGTGCTTGGAATTATGTCAATATAAAATTATTTTTTCAAAAGGAAAGCAGAGCCCCTCCATCCCAAAAGGTCTTTTATGTTTTTTCTTTTGGAACTGGTTGCTATAAAAAGGTAATGGTGTGTGTGTGTGTTTTAAATTTTTTCTGTGTTAAATGATGTAAATTTAAAACAGCCTAAATATTGAAAAGGGCAATATCTAGCTTTAAAGCAGAAATTAAATACTGTTAAAGAGCAGTAGTAATATCTTCAGGCAAGGGAGAGAGCAGAGTCACTAGAAGAATTCAGTGAAGAGCAACCTGCTTATTATATGGGCCACAAAGACTGAATTATAAGCAAAGATTAAAGGAAAAAGAATGCAAGATAAGTAAAGCAATCATAAAGTGAACGATATGGGCAAAGGGATATATAATCAAGGAAACAGAAGGGACCTAGAGCTGTTTGCTAACAAGAAGTATCAACAGGTGAAGTACAGAGTAGTCAAGAGAAGTTCTCCACTTCAAATATTCTTTAAAATATCTTCAAGATACACTGTGTAAAGTGGGTAACTGTAGCAATAATCAAATACATGTAGTATCTGAAAAAAATATTTGTTTCATTGAATTCCCTCTCTGTCCTCAATGTCTTAAAACCGGCAATGGCGGGGACTATATCAAAGTTTCAGCTCCATAGCCAATAGGGGGCTTGCTTGTGTGACAGGGAGAGGAGGAGGACAGAGGGGAGACGGCATGGCTTGGGGACAGGAAAAGGGCTATTCCAAAGGAGATGAAAATGTTGACAGAAACATGAAAACACTCCCCATATGCGAGAGATATTAAAAGAGAAATAAAAAATATGGTGTTGTTTTCCAGTTCCCCTTACCTGATTCTTGCAGCTCCTTCATTGCTCAGGTTTTATAGGTCGCAGTAACTGGCATGGAAGAGGTCTGCCTGCCAGCTCTTCATAGCGCAGCATCTTGAAAAGGTCACAGTAGTAGCAGCATGACAGGCCATGTAAGTCATTGTGCAGCTTATAACTCATTTGTAAGTAGAATGGGAAATAGAGCAAATTAATGTAAACTCTGCCGTAAGACCTTTGAAAATATGTAAGTTATATTTAAAGCTGGGTTTTATTCTGTATCTAGAAAGACACGTAGGTATGTCCTCAAAAATGGGCTACATTCCTGAGGAGCAGCAGAAATTCATTTGCTGTGATGATGTTTAAAGAAAAGATCCTGGGAGTGAAGGAAGGTGATTTGCAAGAGGATGTGTAGTACATGCATATATGTATGTAAGTAATATATATGTGTTATATATATGTGTATTATATGTACATATTACCCTTAAATTTTGGTCTATGCATTTGAACATCATTTCATGGTGAATAAGAATCAGATTTTCAAGGGTCTGTACTTTTAAGGAATAGTAGAATAAAATCATGAAACAACATGATAAATGTATGACGTAGTTTTATTGTAATGAGTTTATATATTGTGAAAGCTCGTCTTGCTCTGAAGCAGGCGTGAACTTATATCATTAACCAAAGTTTGTTTTGAATGAAAAGTAACGTGCATAAGACACATTCTTTAATACTAAAAGACGGTTCCTGCACATGCTACAGGTGCTTGTTATAGAGTGGAGAAAGAGTTAATTATCCATAATGCCTGCCCCCACCCCAGACGTCCCAGTGTGCTTCTGTGATACACTTAGGCACCATTCCTAATGGCAAAATCTATTAGAATGCACAGCATTCTCCCAGGGGAGGTGCTAGGAGTCCTGTCACTTGAGATATTTAAAACTGCACTGGAATAAGCACCAGAGAGCTGTGAGTGCCTGAGCTCCAACCCTCAGGACAGAACACATGACCTAATGGGTGCTTTCCACCCCTTAATGCCTCTGATTTGCTGGGTGGATGTTTTAATAGCTACCTCATTTTTAAGTAGATGAGCAGCAGCCTCGTTTTTTAATGGAAATTTAGTTTGGTCTATCAAGTGTCAAGGCAGAGGTGACAAGACAAACCACGAGGGAATGGGGTGCCTCCTGCAAACTTAATTGATTTGGAGGAAGGTTGGGCAAACACAACAGTGTATTAGGGTTTAGCAAATGTCTCAACGTTTTTCAACTTTTTCAGTTCAACGAAACCCAAAACACATTTGGCTAAACACTTTTTCCTTAATTTTCAAACCCATGTGTATTTCAAGGGAAATTTAATCCATGTGTTTCTGATTCATTTACACTTAGCTCATCAAGATGTGGTTTCGTAAGACTCATTGGATGTCTAAGCCTTGTGAGCTTTTTCATAATTTTTTTTTCCTTTCAACCAGGAAGTTGCACTTTGCCAAGTGTCAATGGAACTTCAGACCCAAAAAGAGCCAGTTCGTTTGGGCTCTTGCAACTGTAGAAGCTGATGGCAGCTGTGAGCGGGAGGAGATGGGGCCCCCAGCTTAGGCATCACTAATGTTCCCATTTCTAATGTGCAATAAATTGAAATGTCTTGAAAACTCTTCCTTTTTTTCTGAGTTGAAAATCCATCTTAAATTCCTGAAAGTCTTTTAGAAATAACAAGGATAAATTTTATGAAAGGACACAGTATTGTCATGTGATCTCTTCACTGTTCTCTGAAACATCTATAATCTGAGTAGCAAGGGCATATTTAGTTGAGAAGTGGTTATGAAGAAGTCATTCAGAAGGGTGTTTAGATTGGCCATTTATCCATGTTAAAAGAAAATAAAAGCTCTCTGCCTAGTTTTTTCTGCTCTGTGCACAGAACAATTTCTTCACAGAAGAAATAAGACAAAAAAGACCCAGTGAGTATGCTGATTCAGGTGCACACAACCCCCTATCTCATTGCTGGTGTTTGGAAGAGCATCTGGGGTAAGGAAACATGCATCCGGCCCATCCGTCAGGAGTGCCTGAGAAAGCCAGTAATGTTTGCACCTGCAGGATGAATTACATCTTTGGTGTGTGTGGGAAGCTACATAATGAGACAGCTGAGTGGCTGACACATCGCTTTCCTCTTTCTCCTGCTACACCTTCAGTCTGTGCTACCTCCGCTTTTCCCCGCTCTTTCCTCTCTTACTTCCCCACCTTTCTACAATCACCACTAGATAATGGAGTGAATGTGGCACATTCATCCAAGGATGGGTTGACACAGCTTACACGTTGCTTTCATTTGGTTGTTCTTTGGATGAATTCTTTATTGAGAACAAGATAATGAAAACCATACGGTCATTGAACACAAAAATCTGCCATCACTCTGGCAGCTCCCTTGCAGCCGATTTCACTTTATAAAGGCCGGTCTCCGCATTGACTCCAATGGAAGACCCCAACCAGGTGGAATCCTGCCCCCTACGGGCTTGCATAGTTCAACAGGCACTGCCAATTGAGTTCTTGCCTGTCACCGGCCCATCAGAGAATTTATACGACTGTAACATCTCTTGCTAGGCTGGCGTAGCTTTAGTAACTGAGCCTTTTAAGCATTTGTATGAGTTCTGCTCTGGGACTTTCAGTGTGGAGCTGAAGGCAGAAGAACCAGGATAGGTAACAACTGAGAATTAAAGGAACATGGAAAAGTTTAAACTCCTATTGCCTTGAAATTTTGAACCACTGCCTACAGGAAATGAATACTTATTTATGGTGGGTGAAGCTGAGCTGTACTTTTTTTTCTGGACTGAATTTTGACAGTATGAGGCAGAATTATAAATTTTTAACTATGGCAGCAATTTTAGACTACAGGTGTGAGGATAAAGAATTATTCATTGGTTCAAAATCCCACACCAGCGAGTGAAAAGGCTCAAAGAAAAAGAATAAAGTGCCTGGAATTTGAACAAAAGAAGTCTATTTTTACTCTATAATTTGTCACTTGTTTTATACTGACACTGAAGAGATGGCACACAAATAATAAATTCATCACAGAAAACACAAAGTTAAATGAACGTACTGTCCTTTAAATTTTTTTAATTTTTAAAGGCACTTCTGCCCTGACGGAGCTATGAAAATTCAATCTATTACTGTACATCTAATTTCATTTTCTTTTTCAAAGATACCTGATTAAGAATGAGAGCTGCAGTCAGCTTACAAACTATGATTCTCATACACCTTTCTAACGCCGGGGAGAATAGTCAGACCGCATATGAGCTTGCATTTTTAATTATCAAAAGTCTTTTTCACTATTGATCAAGAAAGACAAATTGCATAATGTTGGATAATTGTATCACACCTCTATAAATGTAACATATAAAGCAAGTGAGTAATAAGAAAATATACATTGCTACTGTATTTTTTGTCCTTAAGAGATGGAGAACAATTTAGGATAATTTTGCTAAACTCCTAATTGTGTTTGTAAAAAAAAAATGCAGAGAGATTAAAACACGGGAGCGAAAATTCTCAAGCTGGTTTATATCAGGGTAGATAAGCTCAGCTCTGAATGCTAGTACAGGGCTGGGGATATAGCTCAGTGGAATAAGCGCCTGCCTAGCAAGCACAGGGTCCTGAGTTCGATCCCCAGTACCGCCAAAAAAAATAAATAAATAAAAATAAAAATGAATGCTAGTACAGTGCTACTTTAATGATCAATGACATTTCTGAGATCAATCTATTCCTGGAATAGGGCACATCAGAGCACAGAGATCGTTTGAAAAGTTCTTAGTAGGTGGAAATTCCAATACAAAGGACTCATTGAGGTGAAGTTGGAGATCCCAATTCACAATCTCATGTTTGTCTTGCTCACGCCCTCCTCAAGGGAGACATTTAGGTATCCGCAAAGAACACCAAAATTTCCCTAGAACAGTGTCTATGAACTCCCAGCATCACCCCTAATGGTTGTGGGTAGACCCCAGAGTAACGTATAATGACCCCACGCAGTGTAACAGGCTGCGTAGCTTATGCTGTGAACATTTATTTTCTCTGCATTTCTGAAGCTGAAAGTCTGAGGTCAGGGCTTATGCAGGTTTTGTTTCTTCTGGAGCCTTTCTCCTTCGCTTGTCGGTTGTTGGTGGTTATTTTCTCTCCGTGTCTTCACATGGCGTTCTCTGTGCTTGTCTGTCTGATCATCTCCTTTCAGAGGGCACTAGTCACACTGGATCAGGGCCCACTAGAGTGACCCCATTTTCATTTAATTACTTGTTAAAAGCCCTTATCTTTTATTCCAATTAGGCTATTATAACAAAATGCCTTAGACTGGTTAATTTATACTAACAAGAATTTATTGCTCACTATTTAAAAGGCTGTGGAGCCCAGTATTAAAGCGCTATCAAATTCAGAGTCTATGGAGTACTTCCCTCTCTCCTTTAAAGATGCTGCCCTTTTGCTCTGTCCTCACAAGGAGGAAGGGTTAGCAGTGCTCCTGGGCCTCTTTTACAAGCGTATTTATCTCATTTAAGGGCTTAAAGCCTTCAAAATCCTTTCCCCAAAGCCCCACTTTCTCATACTAACACCTTGATAGTTATGTTTCAGTATACATATTTTGGGAAAACACAAATATTCAGTCCACAACAGCATGTATATATGGGAGGGGAAGTTGTACAACTCAACCCATAATGTCCACCTTCCTATAGTCACACCTTTGTGTAATTTCATTTCTTTCAGTGTAGGTGGGAAATTTGACTTCATTCTAACCTACAGAATATGGCAAAGGTGATAAAGAGTTTTCCTTGCCACATGAAAAAAATTACTCAGAAGACTAGATCTGCAGATTTTCTCCCCCATTGACTGTGAAATAGTTAAGCAGCCACATATCAAGCAGCTGGGATGGGATGGCACAGCCATCCAACAACCAACAAGAAGGTACCTGTCTCCCACAGATTTACAGCCATGGAAAATGAATTCCACCAACAATCTGAGTGAACTTGGAAGCAGATTACTCCTCAGTCAAGCTCCCAGATGAGAATCTCAGTCCTGTCCAGCCCCTTGATTGGAGCTTTGCAGAGCTAAGTTGTGCCTGGCTTTTATGGTCATTTGTTATTGGTATAAAAAAACCTAATGATTAAAAATCCTAGAATGGTTTTGCAACCAGGCTGTGAGTGAAGTGTGAGGCACTTTGATGATATTATGAACAAGGCCAGGATAACCTTGATCAGATCGTTCGTAGAAATCGGACAATTATTGATACTGCCAGTGAAGGATGAAAATGAGGTGAGAACCATGTTGTTGGGAACTGGAGGAAAAAGAGTCCTTGTTAAAGAGGCAGAAAGCTTAGTGAGATTGTCTTTACAGTCCATTATACAAAAAGCAGAATTTGTAAGTTGCATATGACTGACTCGGCGGGCCTCTCCTAAAACCAAACCAAGGAAACACTTGCCTGGTTGGACTTCCAGGAAAATGTTGAAGGTGCCACCTTATTTATTCTTCCTGATTGTTGCTTTCTCTTTTAAAGAAGAACTTGCTGATTTTGAAAATTCTGTCTTTCCACAGATGAAAAACAAAACAAAACAAAAAGACCCAAAACATTAAAATGAAACTAATTGCTGTTAAGAAGTCATTATCTGGAGAAACAGCCCAAATCTCTATAATCTTTTACCAAAGCATGAGAAATGATTGGAAGTTTAAGTATTCAGTCATAAAAGGGACTTTCAAGAGATAATAGTATGGGCCTGGTGCAGACAGGAGGTCCTCACTCAGAAGGCCCCGGAGCTGCTAACATTGGGGCTCATGTTTGGGCCCTCCCTGTGTGTGCCCTGGACCACCAGAGGTAATAGGGCAGGGGCTTCACAGACTGCTCTCACTGTGGTTTGCACCTGGGCTTTACTGGCACTTTGACCTTCTGGAGTTCACAGACACAGGCAGCTCCTGATCATTGCCAGTGCAGCCCACATCAGGCCCCTGTATACATTCTAGGCTGCCTGTAGACACGGAATCAGGTGCTTCACAAACTGTTGATCTTGCAATTCATGTCTGGATTCTGCTTATGCCCTGAGTGGCCTGGGGTCACAGGATGACTGATCCATGATTGAGCCACCAGCACAGCACACTTCTGGGTCATACCCATGCCCTGAGCTGCAAGAGGACACTGGATCAGACATTCCGCCATCAATAGACATTGCAGTTCCCGTCTGAGACCTGGGAGAACTAGATACACTTCATCATCTACCAGAAGACTCCAGACTAAGCAGTGCATCCGAGTGGACACTGAGGAGCAGGCCTGACCACCAGGAAAACTAGGGCCACTAGTGACATTTGCTGAGCTGCCAGAGAACAGGGAGACTGAGCGTTCTGCCTTCAGTATCAACAATAACAAGGCAAAGGACTAAAACACAATCTCAGAACTCCAACCCACTCAGAACAAATCCAGGAGACAATGACATAAGAACACTTGCAAAACATACACCTGAAATTGCTGCAATGAGTGCAAGGGAACAAGGCCAGAAGACACTGACATAGGAGAACTTGGAAAACATAAACTTGAAATTGCTGAAAGACTGCAATGGAAGTAAAGAAACAACTCCATTAAGCCATAGAAGAGCTCTGATCAGAAATAATCTCCCAGGAAAAAAATGAAATGACAATAATAATGAAAGAAATGCTCTGCACATCTAGAAAAGAAATATATAAAAAATAGATCAACATAGGCAACAGATGGAAATGTTACATGAGCAATATAGGAATGAATTAAAATGCATGAAATAGATTAAAACAGATTTCAGCAAATCAAAACGTCCATTGAAAGCCTGCAAACCTGCTTGAATGAAGCCAATGACAGCATTTCAGATCTTCAAGAGAGCATGGCAGCTAGTGATCATAAAAGGAAGGATCTCTTAAAATCAACATGGATCCAGGAAAATCAATTCAACAGCTGCAAGACGAGGCAAAGAGAAATAATGTCAGACTAATAGGAGTCAATGAAATAGCAGGAGGCAACACAAATGACATAAAAAGAATATTTCCAGAAATAATAGCAGAAAATTTCTCAAGCAAGGAAACAGAAACTGAGATATAGTTAATGAGTCATATAGAACTCCTACTAGTCATAACCATAATAAAACTACACCCAGACATATAATAATCAAATCCCAGATCTCCAGCAAAAGAACAGAATATTAAAAGCTGCTAGAGCAAAAAAAAAAACAGATCACCTATAAAAGGAAAGCCCATCAGAATCATGAAAGACTTATCAAAACAAACCATCCAATAGAGAAGAGCTTAGAGTGAAGTATTACAGGTCTTAAGACAAAAGAGCTTTCACCTAGGATTGATGTATCCTGCCAAACTATCTTTCAAGTTTAATGGAGAAATAAAATATTTCCACAACAAAAAGCAACTGAAGAACTTCATGAGTGCCAAACCATCCTTACAAAAAGTACTAAAAGACATTCTAGACAGAGAAGAAAATGACTGCAAATTCAAGAGCAACAAAGGAAAGGAACGCTTAAGCAGAGCAAGCAATTAAAAAGGTAGAAAAAGTAAGAAACCAAAAACAAGTAAATAACACCACAATGATAAGCCAAAACATACCAGTTATAACCGTAAATGTAAATGGCCTCAATTCACCAGTCAAAAGAAACAGACTGACAGAGCGGATTAAGAAGCAAAGTCCAACAGTATGCTGTATACAGGAAACACACATTACTCAAAAAGAAATCTGTAGACTGAAAGTCAAAGCATGGAAAACTATTCTCCATGCAACAGGAACCCAGAAAAAAGCAGGTGTTGCTATCATGTTTGTAGAAAATGTAAGCTTCAAACCAGGAACAATCAAAAGATATAAAGAAGGCCATTACATACTTGTTAGAGAAAAACTGGAAAAGGAAGAGATAACAATCCTAAACATATATGCACCAAATATCAGAGCACCAAACTATATGAGACAAATCTTAATAGACATGAAAACCCAAACAATAAATAACACTATTGTAATAGGGGAACTTGACACCCCTTTGACACAAAGAGATAGATCAAATGCACAAAAATTCAGCAAAGAAATAACAGATATGAATCAAGTTTGTGAACAAATAGATTTAGTAGATGTATACAGAGTGTTCCACCCCACAACATCAAAATACACATTTTTCTCAGATGCACATGGGACCTTCTCTAAAATAGACCACATTCTAGCCCATAGAGCATACCTGCCTAAATGCAAAAGAGTTGAAATTATCCCATGCACATTATATGATCACAGTGCAATGAAATTGGAAGTTAATGACAAAAGGAACTCCAAATACTCCATGAACACTTGGAAATTAAAAAACTAATTCCTGAACAACCAATGGGTCACAGAAGAAATTAAAGAAGAAATTAAAAAATACCTACAAACAAATGAAAATCTTACTAGGATCTATGGGATGCAACAAAAGCAGTCCTCAGAAGGAAGTTTATAGTGATAAACTCACACATAAGGAAAGCAGAAAGAGAAAAAATAGCCTAATGCTACACCTCAAACTTTTAGAAAAAGAAGAACAAGTCAAGCCCCAAGCCCAAAGAAGGGAGGAGATTATAAAGATCAGGACTGAAATTAATGCAATTGAGAGGAAGAAAACCCTACAGAACATAAACGAATCAAATAACTGGTTCTTTGAAAGAATAAATAAAATTGATAAAGCCCAATCTTATCAAAAAAAGAGAGGAAAAATTCAAATTCATGCAGTAGGAAATGAAAAGGATGAAATCACTACAGATCCTATAGATATTCAAAAGCTCATTAATACCTACTTTGAAAAACTTTAGGCTGATAGTATAGAAAGCTCAGATGAAGTGGATAGACTCCTAGAAATGTATGTATTACCAAAGTTGAACCGAGAAGATATAGAAATCCCGAGCAACCCAATTATCAATTAATGAGATCGAAAATGTGATTAAAATCTTACCAACAAAGAAAAGTCCAGGCCCTGATGGATTTACAGCAGAATTTTAAAAGACACTTAGAGAAGATTTAATGTCAATTCTTCTCAAAATTTTCAATCAAATTGAAAGGGAAGCAATTGTCCCTAACTCATTTCTGGAGGCAAGTATTACATTGATACCAAAACCAAAGAAAGACCAAACCAAGAAAGAGAACTACAGATCAATCTCCCTAATGAATATACATGCAAAGATTCTCAATAAAATACTAGCAAATAGAATGCAGCTAATCATCAAGAAAATCATACACCATGACCAAGTCAAATTCATTCCAGGAATACAGAGATGGTTCAATATTTGCAAATCAATTAATGTTATTCATGATATCAATAGAGCCAAAAACAAAAACCACATGACCATGTCAACAGATGAAGAAAAAGGTTTTGACAAGGTCCAACATGCATTCATGACAAAAAAAAAAAAACCCTACAGAAAGTAGTAATTAATGGTCTTTAGCTCAATCTGATCAAAGCCATCTATGATAAACCAACAGCCAACATCATACTAAATGGACAAAAACTGAAAGCTTTTACTTTAAAATCAGCAACAAGACAAGGGTGTCCCCTATCACAACTCCTATTCAACATAGTTCTGGAAACATTAGCCAGAGCAACTAGACAAGTGAGTGAAATAAAAGGAATAAAGATAGGAATGGAAGAAGGAAATTATCACTATTGGCAGATGACATGATGCTTTGCATGGAAGACCCCAAAAACTCCACCAGAACATTCCTTGAATTAATCAACAAATTCTACTGTGTAGCTGGATACAAAGTCAACACCCAAAAATCAATAGAATTCCTATACACAAACAACAAACAGACGGAGAGAAATTAAGGAAACCATATCTTTCACAATAGCATCCAAGAAATTGAAATATTTAGGAATCAATCTAACAGAATTAAAAGATCTATTCAATGAAAACTACAGTACTCTGAAAAAAAAGATTGAGGATTTCAATAAATGGAAAAACATCCCTTGCTCATGGATAGGAAGAACCTACATTGTGAAAATGGCCATATTACCACAATTGTACAGATCCAATGCAATTCCCATTAAACTGCCATTGGCATATCTCACAGATCTACATAAAACTTTCCTTAAATTCATCTGGAACCAGAAGAGACCCAAAATAGCTAAATCAATGCTGGGCAACAAAGACAAGTCAGATGGAATCACAACTGCTGACCTGAAATTATACTACAAAGCTACTGTAATGAAATCAACCTGGTACCAGCTAAAAAGTAGACTGGAGGACCAATGGAACAGACTGGAAGGTGCAGCTACAACCACAGACACACTCAGCCACTTAAGTGGACAAACAAACTCACTGGAAGGCAGATGGCCTCTCTAGTAAATGGGGCTGTAAAAGTTGGCTTGCCGCCTTCCAAAGACTGAAAATAGACCCAAGTCTATCACCATGCATGAGACTCAAGTCAAAATGGATCACAGATCTCAATATTAAAACAGAAACAGTAAATCTGTTGGAAGAGAAAGCAGGTAAAAACCTCAAAGACATAGGGGTAGGTAGAGAGTTCATGAACAAAAACCAATCTGCATGGGCAACACTTCAAAGAACAAACAACCTGGATCTCATCTACTGAAAAGTTTCTGCACATCTAAAAATTTGCCAGTAGAGTGAAAAGAAAACCCATAACTGGGAAAAATTTTTAGCTGACTCTCCCTTGGGCAAAAGTCTTCTATCTAGAACATATAAAGTATTAGAAAACATCAGCACCTCTAAATTCAAAGACCCAACCCAAAAATAGGTATCTAAGATGAACACACACTTCTCAGATAAAGAAATACAAATGACAAATAAATACATAAAAAATATTCAATATCATTAGTCATTCGAGAAATGCAATTTAAAACAACATCGAAATTTCACCTCATCCCAGTAAGAATGGCTAGCATTAAGAAATCAACCAATAACGAATGCTGGTGAGGCTGTGGAGAAATAGGAACTTTTCACTGCTAGTGGCAATGCAGATTGGTGAAACCACTGTGGAAATCAGTTTGGAAATTCCTCAACAAACTAGGTCTGGAAGTCCCATTCAACTCAGCTATTCCCCTTCTGGGTATTTTTCCAGATCTGAGAACATCATACCACAGTTATATATGTGCACCCATGTTTATAGCAGCACTATTTGTAATTGCTAAGTTGTGGAAATAACCCAAATTTCCGTCCACTGAGGAACGGATAAAAATTGTGGTACTTTTATATAATGGAATATTACTCAGTTATAAGGAAAGACAAACTCGAGGCTTTGGTCACAACTAGAGTCCATACTCATACGTGAAATAAAGAAGACCTCCATATGTAATCAACTTATTGTCTCACTAGTGGAAGAACCTGAAAGAGTGAATAAAAATTAGGAGGCAGGACAGACATTGTGAAATGAAAGGAACATGCTCAAAAGTAAAGGGTAACTGGGGTGAGTGAAAAGAGAAAGGAAAGAAAGTGAAATTATGTATATATACAGGAAAATTATATGTGTGTGTGTGTGTGTGTGTGTGTGTGTGTGTGTATATATATATATATATATATATATACATACAGGACAGCTAACATAGTTGAACTACTGACTTCAATCACTTTACTGAAAGGATCAGTTGATGATTAATTATTTGATCAATCCTCCATGTTTATATTTGTTCTGAGAAACCACTTTGAAGATATCAATATGTAATACAACAACCTTTGATAATTTCCTATTACTTTGTCTGTAACTCTATACTGCTTGTATTGTTCTTATGCTATTTTGTAAATGGATGTTTGTCTGTTAATATGTTTTTTCTTTTATTTTTAAAATAAATTTTAAAAAAGAGATAATGGTATGCTTCAGAGATTCTCCCAAAGTACAGGGAATCTACGAAATGGATTGTATGTATATTTTAGCCATTTTAGCAGGATGCCAAGTTACACAAGGAATTACATCAAAAAGACCTGTGGGCCTGGCTTTTGTGTAATGGAGTGAAGTCCCTGAGAGAGCCAGAGACTGCAAAAGCACTTGAGATCAGTCTTTCTTCGACAGCAAACCAGCGTGGACTGAGAAAGAGTCAGGGGGCAATCTGAAAAACTGCTCTTCTATTCTATGGGCAGGCGTACTGAAAAACTTCTCTGCTGCCATCCAAGAGAAAAAGTTTACCAAAAAACAAAACCCAGAGTGCAGATGAGAAACCTAGACCTACAGAGGATTATTCCCACAAAGCCCAAATTTGCATAGTTGGATTTCAGAATTGTCATGCACCAGTGAATCCTTGTAATCTTCTATTTTGCCCTTCGTTATTTTTATTTTTTGCACTCCTGGGAATTGAACCTGTGGCCTATCAGTAGTCTACTACTGAGCTACATACTCAGCCCAGTTTTACCCGGACTGCCTCTTTTCTTTTTTTTTTTTTTTTT